>PVJN01033570.1:0-23350 GCA_004026805.1 Lasiurus borealis | reverse complement strand
ACACTCACACACACACTCACACGCTCACACACACATAGACACACACACTCATACACATACACACACACATACACACATGGGCTCCCTCCCCTGCTCCCCCTGAGCTGCTAGCGATGGATAAAGGAGATGTCCTGGCGGAGGTATTTGGGGGCTCCCTGCTTTGACCTCCTTTCCCACGGCCTCTGGTTAGACCTGAACCACTTTCCAACTTGCTGTGGTCTCCTGTCCCCGAAACCAGGCTCCCCACGCCCACCCCACCCTTCCTGCCCTTTCTCCACCTCCCCTCCCCCGGTGGGGGTGGGAGGGGGGAGGGAGGGCACTGAACTTCCCAGCGGCATCCCTCCCTCCCCCCCAGGCAGTCGGTGCTCGGGCCAGAAAGCCACTGGGCTCGCCTGCCCTCCCCGGTGCCCCGGCATCTTCCTCCAGCGGACAGCCTCCCGCCCGACCGGCTTTGCTGGGAACAGAAACAGCCGCCAGAACAGAGTCACTGAGGCCCCGTCACCCAACGCACGTGTCTAACCGTTTCTTTCCCTGGACAACGGCTTAAGCCCATGACCTTGGAGCTGCAGCCTCTCCCGGGGGCAGGCTGTCAACCAATCCGTCCGGAATTTCCCGGGCAACACGAGCGAGACCGAGTGAGACGGCTCCTGGCGGCGGGCGATCTCTCTGCCTGATAAGACCCCCGCCTTCCGCTGCAGAAGGGCACCTTGCCTGAAGAAGCCACTCCTCTCGCTCCTTCCTGCCACCCTCTCTCTGCCAGGCAAAACCTCCCATCGCGCACAGCCTCTGGGGGCACCTCCTAGCTCCTGGCTGGGGTGCGGCCTGAGGGGGTGAGCCACTTAATGCAGCCGTTGAGATCTCCCAATGCACTCAGCTGCGTTTTGTTCTTTAAGGGTTTCAACACCACCTCCTCCTGCCCCTGTCCCACCAACGACCCCCCCACTGTGTTCTGCCTGTGTGCACGGTCTCAGAGATCTGTCCCCCATACTTGGAGGACTCAGGGCCTCTCGTCCAGCGTGTCCTCAGAACCGGGAGCAGGAGGGCCGGCCTGAGGAAGGGCGGAAGGTGGGAGACATGGAAAGAAGGCGGGGCTGAATTTCCGCAGAGACGGGGAGTCGCTCGCGATTGCAGGCGGTTCTCCTCGGGTCTCTGACCACGAGTCTCCTATTTCATGCACAGAAGGGTGTCCTTCAGGGAGATGATCATGGGCCTCCTCCCGACCTTGCCAGCCACAGGGCTCTTCCTCTGCACAGACGGGGTCCTTCCATCCCTGGATGCAGGACACTTGACCCCCAAGGGCCTGGTTACTCTAACCATTTCCTGGCTTTAGAGCTTATGACTCTGAATGAACAGAAAGATACTCAAGGGGCAGCCTGTGTTATTCATTCACCCATTTATCCATCCATCTATCCATCCGTCCGTCCTTTCATCTGTCCATTCATCCATCCATTCATCTGTCCATTCATCCATCCACCCACTAATCCATCCATCCATCCTCCATCCATCCATCCATCCTCCATCTGTCCATTCATCCGTCCATCCATCCATCCCACCATCCACTCAAGCATCCACCCGGTGCCACACCCCCCGGGGGGTGCCACAGACAAAGTGGAAGCAGGATCAGAGGGACTTGTGCCCTTCACTGCAGCTCCCGGTGCGGCCAGACGTGGAGGAGACGTGTGAACAGACAGGTACAAAGGAATGCGGAAGATCAGCCGAGACAGGTGCCTTGAAGGGTACGCGGCGGTGTGTGAAGGCCTGTCACAGGGAGACGGATCCCGTGTGCGGGACAGGGAAAGCCCAGCGTGGCGGCGGCAGCAAGACCACGGGGGATGGAGGGGGAGGGGTGGTAAAGGGGGAGCAGGGGCAGTGGAGCAGGCATGTCAGAGCCGGCCGCTCCAGGCTCCCTTCCTTTAGCATTCACAACAGGGAGACAGAGGCTCGCGCTGAGGCAGCTTATGCCACTGAGCTGGCATTTCAAACGTCTTTGTTCCTTTATTCAGGTAAATATGCTCCATAATGGATGAGCATTTTTCCTGTGGTGTCCTCTCTCTTATACAGTACAAAGTATATGTTTATAGACCATGTGTGTCTGTCTACATAGAAACACACAGACATACATGCACACATGTACAAGTGTATGTGCCCAAAGCTTCCTTCTCCTCCCTGATGCTCAGCTCTACCTCCATGCTGCCTCCGTTCAAGAATTGTAGGCCCCAGCCAAGACTGGTTTGGCTCAGTGGATAGAGCATTGGCCTGCAGACTGAAAGTCCCAGGTTCAATTCTGGTCAGGGGCACGTACCTTGCTTGCGGGCACATCTCCAGTGTGGGGCATAGAGGAGGCGGCTGATCGATGTTTCTCTCTCATCTATGTTTCTGACTTTCTATCCCTCTCCTTTCCTCTCTGTAGAAAATCAATAAAATATATTTTAAAAAAGAAAAAAAAAAGAACTGTAGGCCCCAGAGAGGCTGAGAGAGGGTCAGACAGCTGGCTGAGTCAGGGGCCTCTCTGCCTGCCAGGGAGTCTGCCTGTCTTTAAAGAAAGAGCCGCTCAGAGCGTGGAACCATGGCCGTGGCTCCCCAGACCAGCTGGGCCCGGGGACTCCGTGGAGCTGCCTGCCATCAGCAGCCCCTGAACAATAGATGCCCTGACCTCGGGTCAGAGGTGAGGCCGGAGGTCCCTGGCCCTGGCCGAGGAGGAGGAGCACAGACCCGGGGTCCCGTGGACCACACAGGGAGAGGGAGGGAGCTGGAGCTCAGATGGACGACCGGAAGGCCCCCTGGGAATCGGTCCCAGGCCTTTGGGGTCAGACTTGGATTCATAGGCAACCGGCTCAGGCTGCGTGGCGGACATTCGCGAGGCGCTTCCACAAGCATCTTTTCGCCGATCCTCGTAAAGACTGTTCAAGAACTGTGCTATTCATATGTCCATTTAGAGGGGACCAAGGGAGGCCCCGTTGAACACACATTGGTTCAGTACACATTTAGGGCATGTCCACATGTCTCAGGCACTGTTCTAGACACTTGAAATACAAAGATAAGCAAAACCGGCAAAATCCCACCCTCACAGAGCTGACGTTCGAGAGCCACAGGGCCAGGGCCTCTGCGGTCCGTCATCACGGAAACAGAGCAGAACACTGAGGCCTTCAGTTTGGGGAACGCTACCCCTCGCTAGGAAGGGCGGGGGGACACAGGGCTGAAGGGGGGCAGGGACGCAGGTGGACTCAGGCTTTGAGGAAGAAAAGGTGGGTTTGAACCAGAAAAGTGGCCCAGCGCCGCTGAAGGCTGAGTAGAGGCTGGAGAGGAGGCGGTGAGGATGGAGGAGGTGAGGACATGGAGGAGTGAGGACGAGGGAGAGAGGATGGAGGCAGGGAGGAGGCCGTGCAGGTATCCAGGCAACAGCAGTGGATTGGGAGGGGCCTGGCCGCTCCAAGTCCAGTGCTCTGAAAACTGTTCCTTTTTTAATGCGTCTTTGCAGAGGCACAATTATCTTTGCTCATTATAAACCGTGGACAGGGAGGGGGAGAGAGAGAGGGGAAAGAAGGGAGAGAGGGAGGAGACAGAGAAAGTGGGGAGAAACATCTAAAAGCAAAGGCAAGCTCAATATTCTCTTGTTCCAACCTTGTATTAGGAACGATTTCATGCAGTTTATATTAAACTAGAGGCCTGGTGCACAAAATACAGGCACGGGCCGGGAAGGGGGATTGGGGGGCTCAGCTCGGCCTGAACCCTCTCGCAATCTAGGTCCCCTCAGGGGGATGTCTGTGGGATCAGGCATAAACCAGCAGTCAGACATCCCTCTTGCAATCTGAGACCACTGACTCCTAACCGCTGGCCTGCCTGCCTGCCTGCCCGATCACCCCTAACCACTCTGCCTGCCTGCCTGCCTGCCTGATGGTTCCTAACCACTCACCTGCCTGCCCGATTGCCCCTAACTGCTCATCTACCTACCAGATTGCCCTTAACCACTCTGCTACCTGCCTGGTCTAATTAGCATATTACACTTTTATTATTATAGCTTATACAGCATGACCATGAAACAAGCACCCATGACCCTCTCGGTGGAAGAACCAGACCTCGCCAGGGCGATCGCGGCTAAGGTGGACCCACGTGATACTCGGCCCCGTCCCTGCCACCTCCCCTCCCACCCCGTGTGGATTCCCGGGATTTCATTCTGGTCTCCTTCCTTGGCTTTAGTTTTTGTGTGGACCAACGGGGAGGGTGTATCTGAGCAATGCAGCGCTTTAAGTGCCCGTTTTCCAGCTTTATTAAAAGTGCATCTTCACCCTGTTAGCCACATGGCTGCCTGCAGCCCTCTCCTCACCTTCTAGGAGACAACCCCCCCCCCAATTCCTTTTGAGAAAACAGAGCCCAACCCACCAACCCAGCCCCCCCCCCCTCCGAGGGTGCCAATGGGCTCCGGGAGGGTGCGACCTGGCGCGGGGCACGCAGTGGGGATCACAGGCCCGCCCATGGCCACACAGGCTGCATCATCTGCCCCCGGAGGGCACAGCCCCAGCCCAACCGGAGAGGGATGGATGCGGGGTGAGGGCAGGCAGCTGGCTGCAGGGGACTTCCATGTAGCAAAGGGCCCCCCTGTGCCAAGGACGGAGGCAGCCTCGGCTCAGGGGCCTCTTTCTTCCTGAGTTAGCCTGGTCCTCGCCCACCGAGGCCCGGGAATCCCCTCCTCCTAGCTTTCCGGCTGCATCTGGGCGAAGGAGTCTCCTTATTCTTAACCAACAAGACCTCCCTCCGGCCAAAACCAGTTTGGCTCAGTGGATAAAGCGTCAGCCTGTGGACTGGAAGGTCCCAGGTTCGATTCCGGTCAAGGGCATATATCCTGGTTGCGGGCACGTCTCCAGTAGGGGGTGTGCAGGAGGTGGCTGATCAATGTCTCTCTCTCATCAATGTTTCTAACTCTCTCCCTCTCCCTTCCTCTCTGTAAAAAATCAATAAAAATATATTTTTTAAAAAAAGATTCCCTCTGTCCACCTCACCCTTGGGGGCAGGACTCCCAGGAGAGTGGACGTTATGCTCAGGGGAGTGTCCCCTGTTCGGACGGGGCCAGGGGTCCCCTGTGGCCTACGGGTGCCACCCCCCCTCCCGCGCCCCCCGCCACCAAGGGGAGCAGGCTCGGGCGCCAGGAAGGGACACGGGAAGCAGGCCAGGGACGCATGGTTTGAATGAGAAAACCCTTCCTGGGCTGGTCTGCTCCTCGCTGCCCATCACCCCTTTCCCCACCCCCCAGCCCCCCCAACTTTCCTCCAGGCCCGCCGAGCCCCGCCCTCCAGCCTCCCCTGAGGACCCGGCTTCGGCCCTCGTGTCCTGAGTGAAACCAGGTCAGAGAGTGTTCCAGCAGCGGCTCAGAAAGCCAAGCGGACGCAGATCCGAGCAGGAGAACAAAGCCCACCTGTCCGCCCGGGAAACTCAATCCGGGGCCGCGGGGCCGCGGCCGGAGCGCCTGCGACAGAGAAGAAAGGGCGCCTTCACGGCCGGCCTGCCTGCTGGCCAGTGTGCCCCGCGGTGCCTGCCCTCTCCCCAGGCCCCCGGGACCTGCTGGCCCTCCAGCCGCCGCCGGGGTGGGTGCCTCGGAGGAGAGGGAGGGGAGGGAGGGGCCTCAGGAAAAGCCAAAGGTGGCAGACGGCTCCCAGGTGGAGGCCATGGAGACCAGAGACCGGGGGTGTGTCCTGGAAACGGGCTCAGGGACAGAGGGACCGAGGAGGAACCGGCAGACACACCGGGAAGTTCGATTCCTTAAAGGGCCGTCTCTGTTCAACTGGTTCGTGGGCTCTGGGGCCAGCCAATCTGGGGGTGACTCATGAGTCACAGCTGCGGAGACAGGCACGGCGGGGCCCTGTGCAGCCACAGCAGGCGGGGACCCTGGCGTCCAGGCCTCGGCCTGTCACCCTCACCCCCCCTGACCAGCTGCACTGGCTCCAGGGGTTCGGTCCCCAGCGTGGCACCGCCGCTCGGCTGAGGAGCGGTGTTTCTGGACCATTTCCTTTTCCTAACAGGGCGGTGAGGGGACGGGCAGAGCTCATGTCGGGGTGCTTCTGTCTCCCCCACACACACACCCCGGACACGCCTCCCTCCCCCCAGCCAGTTCCAGGAGCCTCCAGCCTCCTGTGTTCCCTCTGTGGTTCTCACCCACCCAGCTGCCCATTCATTCAACAGTGACCCCGCATGTCCAGCGAGGTGTCTGCGTGCGACGCAGAAAACTTCAGGACAGTCATCACCTTTGTGAAGCTTCTTTTTTTCTTTTCTTTTTTTAAATAAATTTTATTGATTTTTTTTACAGAGAGAAAGGGAGAGGGATAGAGAGTTAGAAACATCGATGAGGGAGACATCGATCAGCCGCCTCCTGCACGCCCCCTACTGGGGATGTGCCCGCAACCAAGGTACACACCCTTGACCGGAATCGAACCTGGGACTTTTCAGTCCACAAGCCGACACTATCCACTGAGCCAAACCGGTGTCCGCGAAACCAAGAATATCTTATAGGGCGAGTATATCCCAAACTCTATATTTTAACTGGCAAAGTTGGGGGTCGTCTTATGCGCCCAGTTGTCTTATACGCCGGAAAATACGGCATATCTCCGGCATGAACCCTGCCCAGCCTTCACCGTCCCCCAGACAAATGTCCCCTCAGGACCAGGGGTGAGTCTGTCGCCCCTGGCCCTCCGCCACCATCTGAGGGGAGGCCTCGTGCTCGAAGGAGATGGAGGCTGTCAATGACCGGGATCACGAAGGCGGGCCTCAGCCCGCCATCTGGCCCGGGCCTGGCTGCCCATTGTCCTGCGG
Organism: Lasiurus borealis; assembly: GCA_004026805.1. Lineage (NCBI taxonomy): Eukaryota > Metazoa > Chordata > Mammalia > Chiroptera > Vespertilionidae > Lasiurus > Lasiurus borealis. The sequence continues at coordinate 16,549 of PVJN01033570.1, read as the reverse complement.
GCTCAGAGGCCCCGGGTGAGAGATTAACATAATATTCCTCCCAACGGCAATGGCAGTCGCAGGCCCAGGGTGTCACTGGTGGCGCAGCCCCGCCCATCAGCCTCAGAGACTAAACCAGCTAATCACATCAGCACGCAGTTGCAGCCGCGCCTGGCAGCTGGGCCCGACACGCCCCTGGCCGAGGCACAACCCTCCCCGGAGGGCTGACTAATGGGCTCCCAGCGGGCAGCCAGGCAAGTCTGCGCGGCCGATGTGGATGCGCCCACGGACAGCCACCGTCAGCGTCCCCGCAGCCACTGCCAGGGCCACGGGGCCGAATAGCACGTGGAGGAAGGAGCCAGAAGGGCAGGCACTGGCCCATCAGCCCCTCACTGTGTGTGTGTGTGCTGATGCCTATGTGCATGTGTGTTCATGTATGCATGTGCATGCATGAGTGTGCATTTAGTGTGTGTGCGTGGAGAAAGAGACAGGGGGAGATTGCTATCCCATGCACCTGCTCCCCCATGCACCTCTAATACCTCCCTGAGAATGTGGGCTCCAGGGAGGAGCAGGGGCTGAGATCACAGGGACCTCTCAGAGAGGATCAACCCGCGATCCCTCCCACGGCCCCACCTCAGGGACAGCTCCCTTCACCTGGCAGACCCGCCCCACCTAACCCCCCACTCCACGCCCACCTCTCCCTGTATCGCCACTCCTGGACTTCTGCCCAACTCCCCTCCCCTGCTCCCCTCCCACCAGCGACCCCTGACTGCTCTCTGGAGTCCCAAATGTCCCCGCTCCCCGCTCAGTAAACCCGTCCTCCTCCGAGCAGCTAGTGTGAATTCAGGAAAACTGAACTCCAGCCAGGTCGTTTCCCTACTCCTGGCCCTCGAGGACCCGCGGATTCAAGTTCAAGATCCTTAACTGTGTGCACAGAACAGACCCCTGTGCCCTGGCCTCGTCCTCCCCGTCTGTCATCGCCTCACAGCTCTGCGATCACGCTGGCTCCCGAGCACAGACCTGGTGGCAGTCCCCACCTAAGCGTGCTGTCTGCACCCCGGGACCTCGGCACAGGCCAGTCTCCCGCATGGAACAGCATTGCACCGGCCAGCCCGCGCCCCACTTTCCAGCCTGCAGCCTGGTAACGGGCGGGGCTGTTCTATCCGGAGCCGCAGCACGAAGGCTGGCTCACAGGAGGGCGTCAGCGGGCACTTCTAAATGGTAACTGGACAGTTGGGGTAAAGAAGCCCTTAGGGGGGACTCCGAGCCCTTTTGGGGGTACCAGGTGCATAGGTTCTTAAAGGATTTTAACAAAATTTTCCATCTCTCTTTCCAGTCTGACACCTCATCTGGGAGGGAGGGGCTAAACTGGGGTGACAGACGCATGCTCCATGGTTTGATTTGGCTGACCCCATCATTCTTTTATCTTTATTTTTTTTATTGATTTTTTACAGAGAGGAAGAGAGATAGAAAGTCAGAAACATCCATGAGAGAGAGACATTGATCAGCCGCCTCCTGTACGTCCCACAGTGGAGATGTGCCCGCAAGCAAGGTACATGCCCCCGACCGGAATCGAACCTGGGACCCTTCAGTCCGCAAGCTGAACACTCTATCCATGGAGCCACACTGGTTTCGACCCCATCGTTCTTTTTAAAATATATTTTTACTGATTTCAGAGAGGAAGAGAGAGAGGGGGGGAGAGAGAAACATCAATGATGAGAGAGAATCATGGATCGGCTGCTCCTACATGCCCCCCCACTGGGGATCGAGCCCACAACCCAGGCCTGTGCCCCAATCAGGAATCAAACTGTGACCTCCTGGGTCATAGGGCGATGCTCAACCACTCAGCCACGCCCGCCAGACTTCTTTCTTCTTTAAAAGACATGTTAATGCATTGACAGTACTGGGTGGTTTCTAAAAGATTCACATCCAGGCTCCTGGTGAAGATCATCTGCTTACACTGGGTGGGGTCCTGGTTTAGGTTGAGAAGCAGCTGCCCCTCCAGCCGGGCACCTGCTACCCAGTGCCCACAGGCCCACGCAGCCCCCTGCACGCCTCCCCTGCCACCCGCCTGCCTGGCCGCCCCAGCATGTGGCTTTTCAGGCCTTGGGACATGGGGCATTCATCCCAGAAACCCCCCTCCTCACCGTGCACCCCTTAAGCCTCGGGCATGTGGCGTGCCTATGCCGAGGCCCCGGAGCCGGCACTGCAGGGAACTGGACCCGCTTTCCTTCCCACAGAGACAGACTGATTGCCAGAGCCACGGGCCCCTGAGAGTGTGGAAGGCACAGACCGTCCTGAGTCAGCACAGACGTCCTCCTAACGGGGACACGGGCTGGGGCCCTCTGGAGCGGCTCCTCCCGTGTCAATGTGCAGCAACCCTCGGGGGCGGGGCCTGCCACAATGCAGCTTCAGATCCGGGGGTCCGGGCAGGGCCCGCAGCTCTGCATCCCCACAAGCTCCCAGGCCGGTGATGCTGCGGGTCCCTGTACCCTTCCCCGCTGGCTCTGTGACCTGCATCCCCTGGCAGCCTGGGAGGGTCATCTCCGGGACCCTCAGTGTCCTGGGGACGGCCACCTGCCGGTGTCACCAGGAGGAAGGTAGGAAGGCCCCGTGTAAGCTGGGGACACCCAGACCCGGACCGGGGAGGGTGGTGGCATGCAGACACCTTTCCCCATCCCCATGGCCAAGCCCTGTCCGTTCCCGAGTGAGTCCTCTCAGACTGCGACCCCCACATCGGTATCGGGATGCTCCCCAAAACTCAGGGAGCAGAAGACGGAGGCTCAGGTCAACCCGAGACGCCCCGCAGCGTGCCAGGTGGTGGTTGTGAGCGGCGGCCGCCTCGCTCCAGTCCGCTGATGATTTTTCCAGGCGGCGCAGGAGGGAAGCACGTCAGGGTCTCGGAGGAAGTGACGGGGCCGGCAGGAGGGCCGCTCCCAGGGGCTCCGCTGCGAGGAGTAAACAGGAAGCGGCAGGTACCCCGGAGCCGCGGGGACGCCCCGGTGTGTTTGCTGCCTTTGGGCTGCACCGGGCGGAGGACTGGCAGACGCTCGCCAGGCCCATCCGTGGCCTTCTCCGCACGGCTCGGCGGGAGCCAGGCGCCTGGGCCACGATGTGTCCCGGAGGTGGGAGGCTATGGCTGCAGGGGTGTGCCTCCCCCTTATTCCAGCCCCTTCCCCCCCATTCCCGGGCCACCCCACAAAGAAGCGTGGCTCAGGGCCCAGAGGGCAGCGAGGCCCCCCTGGGTGGTGGCTGCAGCGGGCACAGCTTCGGTGTCCGAGCTCAGCTTTCATTACGGGCCTGTGTGTTCAAAGCACCGGCTCCAGAGGGAACGGGGCAGAGCTTGGGGTGTGTCCGGCCGAGGTGCACAGAAGCAGCCGCAGCCACAGTGTCCTTTATCCGCGGTTTCCCAGGAAACGGGATGGAGAGCCACACCGTGGTGGGAGGTGGCCCTCTCTCCGGGGGGACACTGAGTCACTGTCCTCCCACCCCCGTGAGCAGTGGTTTTCAACCTTCCTAAGGCCGTGACCCTTTAATACAGCTCCTCATGTGGTGGTGACCCTCAACCATAAAATTATTTTTGTTGCTACTTCATCACTGTCATTTTGCAACTGTTATGAATCATATCTGTGTTTTCCAATGGTCGTAGGCGACCCCTGTGAAAGTGTTGTTCGACCCCCAAAGGGGTCGTGACCCACAGGTTGAGAACCGCTGCCCGTGAGGTCCCCCTGGGAGAGAAACAGGGGCTGCAGGGCTGGGCCAGGGGCTAAGGAGACAGGTCCCCTGCCAGCCAGGTACAGGCACTCCTGCCAGGAGAGGGAGGCGCGTCGCCTGCGGAGAAGCCTGGAGATTATTAACAGGGGGGAGGGGGGCAGTCCCAAGGAGAGGCAGCCTGGCTGTGGGCATTCGGGGGGCTGCGGGCGTTCGGGGGGCTGTGAGCTGGCGAGGAAAGCGACAGCTGGTCCATCTGAAGGACCGGCTCCCCCTGAGCCACGCCCAGGCCTGAGGCCCCGGGCCCTCGCCGGCGGCTCTGCGCCAGGCCGGCTGGCTCTTCCTTCGCGCAGGGGTCCGGGAACCACGCGGGCTGTTTTGCTTCTCTTTCTTTCTGTGGTATTTTTGTGTTTGACCCAGTTCGAGTCCTTCTCCCCTGCCCGTTTCCTGTTGTATTTCTATTTCTGACTCAGATAAAAGCGACGTGAAAGGCCCCGGGAGACTGTTTCTGTCACAGGAGGACTGCAGGTTCTCAGCTCTCCGGTGAGGACAGCGCGTCCGGCCTCCCGCCGAGAGGACCGGGCACCGCTGCCAGCTCCTGCCGTGTGCCCGGCTCTGGCGGTGCCGAAGGCCAGGGCTTCTCAAAGGCGGGCGGTGGCCCTTCTGTTTGAACCAGATTTGGCTGCTGCCGTTTGGTTATTGAGGGGCGTGAGCTCTTGACCTATTGTGACTGTGAAGCCTGGAGCCGATATACGACTTGCAAATCATGTCTCCCTTTCTGTAGGCAGCCTCTTCATTTTTTAAAAATATATATATTTTATTGATTTTTTACAGAGAGGAAGGGAGAGGGATAGAGAGTCAGAAACATGGATGAGAGAGAAACATCGATCAGCCGCCTCCTGCACGCCCCCTACTGGGGATGTGCCCACAACCAAGGTAAGTGCCCTTGACGGGAATCGAGCCCGGGACCCTTCAGTCCACAGGCTGACGCTCTATCCACTAAGCCACACCGGTTTTGGCTCGTGGTTTTGACTTGCATTTCCCTAATGATCAGTAATGCTGAGCACTTTTCACGAGCTTCTCGGCCGTGTCTCTGCCTCACTGAGCAATGCCTGTTCACACCCCTCAGACACTCCCCGATGACAAATGAATGGCCCGGGACGAAGACTTCCACCGTGGAAAAGGGGCGCCCTGCCCCGTCTCCCAGCCCCTCTCTGCTCAGCTCCTCCGCAGAGCCACTCCTGCCTCTGGGGCAGCGGGGACCATGGCCCACGCAAAGGCCTCTCTGCCCCTCCCCTCACTCTCCTCCTCTGGGGGGGGGGGTGCCCCGGATTGGCAGGGGCTGGAAATCCCCTTCAGCCAGTTCCCAAGCAGTAGCTGCTGGTGCCTGAAACCCCCAGGTCACAGACACGTGCCCGCGGGCAGCTGCCCTGTGACTTGAGGGTTTCACTTACGGGCAGCTGGTCTTCCCCAGAAACAGAGGGAGATCGTGAGGTGCATATTGAGAAAAATGGACCTTTCCTTGGTTTCCAAGAGAGAGATCAACCCAATTGCGCAGGATTGAGGCTGTCCATTCTTAAGAATACAGTGGTACCTCGAGATACGAGTGCCCTAACATACGAGATTTTTGAGATATGAGCCGTCAAGTGAGCTATTTTTGCTTTGAAATACGAGCAACAGTTGAGATAGGAGTCATCGCGCGGATCGGCCGGCTGCACACGACCCACCAGTTTACCGAGACTCGAGCGTCTCATAGTTTCCCACGCCTCAAGGTTACGGAACGAATTAAACTCGTATCTGGAGGTACCACTGTATCCTTTTTCTTTCGCTTTGATCACATGCAAATCTGAGCCCAGAGGACTTTGGTCTGGGAAGCTACACAATAACACACCCAAATGTTTATTTTTAGCCCCAAGACATAAGCGTGCTCCTGATGGTAGAGCAGGCGTGCTCATGGCATGCTCCCTGTATTGCACAGCATACGGCAGGATGCATGTACCATGTATATGCTGCCACATGTTAAACAGCTGGGCAGGGCGATCACGGTAGGAGAGGTACACATGCCAGTCACGGCTCAGCATCCTGTGTATCCGGGGAGGGAGGGAGGGAGAGGCAAGAGCGGGAGCCCCAACGGTGCCCGTAATTAGCTCTGAGATCCCGAGCCAGCTACGGACGCCTCAGTTTCTTCATCTGAAATAGCAACCATCGGGCCACATTTCCGCCTGGCTGGGGTGGCTCAGTGGCTGAGCACTGACCGATGAACTAGGATAGGAAGGTCACAGTTTGATTCCCAGTCAGGGCACAGGCCCGGGTTTGCAGGCTTGCTCCCCAGTGGGGGGCAGCCAGGAAGCAGCCAATCAATGATTCTCTCCCCTCGTTGATGTTTTTCTCTCTCCTCTCCCTTCTCTAAAATCAATAAAAATATATTTTTTAAAAACAGGACCACATTTTATCAGTGCTCAGATGCACGATTTTTTACACTGTGGTAGGTCTGAAATCAGCACATGCCATGCAACCCACTTAAAGGCAACAGAAAGACAGAATTGATTTTTCACGGAGAGGAAGGGAGAAGAATAGAAAGCCAGAAACATCGATGAGAGAGAGAGACATGGATCAGCCGCCTCCTGCACGCCCCCTATCGGGGATGTGCCCGCAACCAAGGTACATGTCCTTGACCGGAATGGAACCTGGGACCTTTCAGTCCCCCAGGCCGACGCTCTATCCACTGAGCCAAGCCGGTTTCGGCCACTATTCCTATCTGTATGAAGGAGTTTGCACGAAGCAGGACATACTCCTGCGTAAAGGAACACAGACCAAGAAATCCTAGCGACGAAGAAGGCCATGTGTGGAGAAACACAAGGCCAAGACCCCATGGCTGCCAGGCCGGTCAGAGGTCGGGTTCCTGACGGCGCTAGTTGCCTCTAAAAGCCTCGGCATCAGCGATGGAGAAGGAGAAAACAGTATCCGAGGATGTCGGTGCAAGAAGGCTCTTTGAGACCCTCTGGCCCAGAGTCAAAGAACCCTCCCCTTCCTTCCCCTCCCCTCCCCCTCTCCTGCCCTGGGCAGACGTGACCAGTGTCTCAGTGCTCTCCCTGCTGAACTTTTGAGTCCCTCTTCCCGGAGCGCTCCGGCAGCCTCCGCCACTCCGCTGGCGGGACGTGCTATCCCGAACCTGCCGCCCTCCCTCCCATTTTAGCGTGGCAACGCCGAGGCCCGGAACGGTCCCACGTCGCATCGCAGGCCAGCGCTGGGCACCTGGCTTGTGTCCCCGAGGTCAGACGTGAAACTGGAAGGAGATTCTCCCTGACATGGAATCACATGTCAGAAAGGCATTGCTTTTTTGATCAGCTCTCATGACTTCTGCTTATTTCCAAAGACTCCAGCCAGTTGCAGTGAAAGGCGAGGTGCTAAATAAAGGCAGTACGGGGATCAGACCGCCACAGACTGCCGGCAACATGCTAAAGAGAACCGGCTGCAGCTTCTTTGGGAGACCAAGAGCCAGCTCAGCCAAAGCAAAAAGGGACTGAGCCGCTTAAAGGGTGGGAAGCAAAGGCAGAGCGACATGTTTTCCAACTAAAAGTAAAACCCCAACTTGACCCAGGCCTCTGCTCCCCAGACAAGGCCACCTTCTCCCTGGCCCGAGGATAAAACCTGGCGTGTCCCAGCAAACATGCCGTCCCGTTCCCTCGGCCGGAGATGAATACAGAACTGCACGGGACACAGGTCTGGCCACAGTTCTGCCACGGGACCCTGGGGAGGAAAGCTGGCTTCCTCCTCAGACGAGAGACCCACAACGCCGGTGCCTGTCTGTCTCCGGCAAAGGTTAACTGCAGCTGCCCTAACCGGTGTGGCCCAGCGGCTAGAGCATCGGCCTGCGGACTCAAGGGTCCCAGGTTCAATTCCGGTCAAGGGCATGTACCTTGGTTGCAGGCACATCTCCAGTAGGGAGTGTGCAGGAGGCAGCTAGCTGATTGATGCTTCTCTGTCAGCGGTGTTTTTTTGTTTGTTTGTTTGTTTTTAAATTGTTTTTAAATATATTTTATTGATTTTTTTCACAGAGAGGAAGGGAGAGAGATAGAAAGTCAGAAACATCAATGAGAGAGAGACATCAATCAGCCGCCTCCTGCACGCCCCACAGTGGAGATGTGCCCGCAAGCAAGGTACATGCCCCCGACCGGAATCGAACCTGGGACCCTTCAGTCCGCAGGCCAACGCTCCATCCACTGAGCCAAACCAGTCTCAGCTGTCAGCGGTGTTTTTGACTCTCTATCCCTCTCCCTTCCTCTCTGTAAAAAATTCAGTCACACACACACACACACACACACACACACACACACATATTTATTAAAAATTAATTGCATCTGAGTGCAATGGCCAGGCTGTGGCAGCCACTTTGGCGCCAGGAGGAAAGCCGCCTATGTCCGAACAGGCAGGTCCAGGCAGCCAGAGGGGGAGGAGGAAAGGAGACCGAATGCTTGGTGACAGGGAGAACCATGGAGTTCGCCAGCCCTGATGACCTTGGAGCGGGGATCTCCACCTCCAAACCGTTTTAAGTTGGGGTTTATGGTCCCGGCCACCCCGCATGCCTCCCCTTGCCCCCTAGAGGTGAACACAGGCCTCGCCACACCTCCAGGCCTTTCCCAGCGCCCAGGCACTGCGCCCCCCTCAGAGCAAGCTGTGTGCAGACAGCAGGCCTCGTATTTGAAGGCAGCTGGGAGGGCACGCCGCCCCCCCCCCCGCACGCCGCGCCCGGCACGCGCGCAGATCCATCTGCCGAGCGTGGGAGCGGCCCGGGGAAGCGCTCGGGATCGCATCGCATCGCACCGCCGCACCGGCTTGCATTCCACCCCCGCCCTTCCCCACGCCCTCCCCCGGGAATCTATATTTAATCGTCTCTGCAGAAACCGGAGCCTCCAGCAAAGTCACGCCGGGGAGGATGGAGATCCTCTCTGCGCGTCAGAGAGGAGCCGCGCGGCGGGCGTGGCTGGCGGCGGGCTGCGGCCTCTTCAGAGCCCGGGGCCTGGGCAGCGAGTGGCCTTCGAGAAGCCAGAGCGACCTTCTAAGTCACACCTCCCCCACCTCGCCCGCCCCTCCCGCCCCTGCCCCTTCCTCAGTCTCTGTCTGTCCGTTCCGCAGGCGGTGATTTATCTCTTTGTCAGCACTCATCAGAGTGAGGGGTCGGGGGGAGTGGAAATCAGAGCCCTGGCCCCCGAGAAAGCGCTTTAGCGGGGTCTCCAGGGAGAATCCCGTGCTGCGGGCGGCGCCAGAGGTCACCGTGACCTTGGCCTGGAGGGGGCCTGTTTACCTGAGTGACAGGAAGACATCAGTCAGCTGTCAGCCAGAAGGGTGCTCATGGGGGGCCAGGGCGGAGGGCCAGGCGGGGCTGAGGGGCGGGGCGGGGCCCGGCACCTGACAGCTCGGATGACAGGTCAGCGGCCACTGTCAGCTCTCCCATCAAAGGCTCCTCCTGGCCGGGGCAGGCGCCCGGATGCCTCTGTCCCCTCCCTCGAACCCCCAATAGAGGAAGGAGAGCTTTTGTGTGCAGGCGCTCCTGGCCCGCCCGCCGGCTCTCTGGCGGGAGAGAAAGCCTCATCCCGCGGGTCCCCGGGTCCCCGGGTCTGGAAGTACACGGGAGCCGGCGGCATTCCTGCAGCCGCAGACAGGAACGTGGGGCGTAGACCAGGGTCCGTCACTCAGGCGGATGGATGCGCCTAGATCAGCGGTTCTCAACCTGTGGGTCACGACCCCTTTGGGGGTCGAACGACCCTTTCACAGGGGTCGCCTAAGACCAGCGGAAAACACCTATTTCCCATGGTGTTAGGAACCAACACACCGCTCCTCGGTGTAGCAAAGTGTAGCCATGTCGTTTACTGTTGTCCTATGAAGACCGTTACCCATGCGACACCACGATTCAAGACAAAATTTCATTGATTTGTCATTAGAAATAAATATTTCACAATATACAATTACATATTGTTTTTTGTGATTCATCCCTATGCTTTCATAATGTTCAATGTGTGACAACGAAAATACATCCTGCCTATCAGATATTTACATGACAGTTCACAACAGTAGCAAAATGACAGTGATGAAGTAGCAACAGAAATAATTTTATGGTTGGGGGTCACCACCCCATGAGGAGCTGTCTTAAAGGGTCGAGGCCTTAGGAAGGTTGAGAACCACTGACCTGGGTGGATTCTGCGCAGGAAACATGGAGCCTGTTTATCTCTGCGGTCGCTCCTATGAGAGCGGTTCCTTCACTAAAATCCGGGCAACGGCCTCATCTGGATGGAGTTCCCCTTCCTGCCAGGACTCCATTCACACTGGCACAGGTGCCCGGGCCTTTTCGGTACTCCAGCCGGGGTTTGCTTCACCCTTCAGGGTGCTCGAGTCTGTTCTCAGGAAGCCAGACCCTCGCCCAGAGGTACGTTTCTGGGGCCCGGTGAGTGAGACGCGCTTTGGGGAGCCCTCAGATCCTCCCTGCTCGCTCCCAATGACCCAACGCAAACGCCCGGGCAGCGTGTGCTGGAGACGGGCTCGCTGCTCGTGCTGGGGAAGGTGCCTCTGTCCCTGGAAGATACCGCGGGTCCATTCTCCCACCTGGACCAAGAGAGCGGCTCTCTGGTTGGCAGCCCGGCTCCCCGCCCCTCCCAGCGAGTGGTCCCCTTAAACATCGGCCGGGTCCTGGGGCTCCCCCCAAACCCCCGTCTCCGAAATGACCACAGAATCCTCAGTCTCTCCCACACTCCGCCCCGTGACCGCGCCCACCTCTCTGGCTGCACCCCGTGCCCCTGCCCCTGCTCACCAGGCCTCAGCCACACTGGCTACCTCACTGCCTCACTGATGGGCCAAGGTCAGTCCCTGCTCAGGGGCTTCGTGCCTGCTGTTCCCTCTGCCGAGGAGGCTGTTCCCTCAGATCTCTCCGTGACGTGGCTCCTTCCGATCAGGCCTCCCCTGGAAGGCCACCTCTGCAGAGAAGCCCTCCCGTCTTGCTCTTTCAACGCACTAAGGGGCACCTGGACCACAGACAGCACTTACCATGAGCCAGCGCCTTTCTGGCGATCGAGGTGTGTGTGTGTGTGTGTGTGTGTGTGTGTGTGCTCTCCTTCCCCGGGGAGAAGAGAGGCCCCATTTGGCAGCGGCACTATTTGGGGTCACAGGTGTGACCCAGCCCAGAGTTCTAGCCATAGCACCCACCCATTTTTTTTAACATATTTTATTGAATTTTTACAGAGAGGAAAAGAGAGAGATATGGAGAGAGGAACACTTATCAGCTGCCTCCTGCACACCTCCCACTGGGGATGTGCCCGCCACCAAGGTACATGCCCTTGACAGGAAACAAACCTGGGACCTTTCAGTCCCCAGGCCGACGCTCTATCCACTGAGCCACACCGGTTTCGGCCACCCCTCCCGCTTCTTGAACAGGCGTTGGCTTTTTGCTCTCAGCAGCTCCGTAATCAGGATCACTCCCGAGCCCTGAGACTCAGCCGGCGACCAGAGGGCAGCCTCGGCTGGGGACACAGGGTGCCTTGGGTCTTGGCACAGACAGCCGCGCTCCAGGGAACTGGGGTGGCAGGTGAAGGCCGAGAATCAAGCCCTAGACCCCTGGGTCCCCCGTACCCTGGAAGCTGACCCGCCCTGGACCCGCCGACTCAGCGTTTTACCAACGAGGCCGGCTCCAGGCGTGGGCGCCAGTGTCACCAGCTGCAGAGTCAGCGCAAACAGGGCTGGGGGTGCACTTACATCCCCCCCGGGGGTGCAGCTACATCCCCCTTGCAGACCAAATGCAGACGCCTCAGCCCATCCTGGGAAGCCGCACGGGCCGCCAGGCGCTCAGAGCGGGGCTGCCGGCTCCAGCAGTGCAGCCTCCAGCCCTGACATCCGATTCCCTGCCCAAGGCTGTGAATCCATCTCCAAAGACCAAAAATAAAAAAATAAAAAAAATAGCCGAGACCGGTTTGGCTCAGTGGATAGAGCATGGGCCTGCGGACTGAAAGGTCCCAGGTTTGATTCCTGTCGGGGGCATGTACCTTGCTTGCAGGCACATCCCCAGTGGGGGGCGTGCAGGAGGCGGCTGATCGATGTCTCTCTCTCATCGATGTTTCTGACTCTCTATCCCTCTCCCTTCCTTTCTGTAAAAAATCAATAAAATATATTTAAAATAATAATAATAATAATAAATGAGGGTGGGTAGCAGGCACTTCCCTGGCACAGTCTCAAGGAGCCCACGGCAGCACTGACAGGGCACTTCCGGCGAGGCCCGTTTTGAAAAAGCCAGTCTCACCGTCTGAGCCGCTTCTGCTGAAAAGACCCATCACCGTGGCGGTGGTGGCGGCGGTGGCGGCTGCCGGGAATGAGAAAATGGAAATCACCGCAAACAGAAGACACATCGCCCCGAATCATAATGACCTCGGGGAGCCCGGCGCTGGCCCCGCACATCCAGGGACGGTGACAGCCCCGTCTCCTCCGCAGGAGGGTCAGGCGGGCTCATGTTTTTTAATTGGGCTCGTGGCTGAGCCCTGTGCCTGTCACGCTGCCTTCATCCCGGCCTGTCGCCCTGCAGAGGTGCCTTCCCTCCCCCGTCTCCCCCAGAGGCACGCCTCCACTTCTCAGAGGGGAAAAGCGCCTCCCTCTCTCACCGACAGATCCCTCACCCTCTGAGGGCTCCGAGCGCTCAGGGGAGCTGGCATTTCTCTCACCTAAGAGAGCAATCCCCCCTCCCCAGGGAAAAGAAAGGAGGGGGTTCCGCTGGCTGCTCCCTGGTTCCCTATAAACACCTTCGCCTCCCTCCCTCCCGGGGATAATGGGAGAGACTCGGCTTCATTCCAGGAGGCTGAGCACCCCTCTCCCGGGAGCCCCGCATGTTTTCCTGCGCTTGTTTTATTGGGGGGGGCACTCACAGGGAGACACTGTCGGCGGGCTGAACGTAAATCCGGGCCTTCATTGAGCATGCTGACGGTGACGGCTGAGATCCTCCCGCTAATAAAAATCGTAACGAGCCTTGGGAGGCAAAGGGGTGGGAGGCTGACTCTTCCAGGGGGCTCCTCGGGCTGCAGGTGGCAGCAGCCTCAGTTCCGTGACGAAGCACCGGGCAAACTCTGAGGGACAGCCGCCACCCTGCCCGGTCCCTGGGGCCATGGCTGTCTGGGTCGGTTCCCTTCCCACCAGGTTCTTGCCCCAGAGGGCAGGGAAGCCGGACCCAGGTCCAGGTCCAGGCCCAGGTCAGTCCTACAGCGGAGGGGAGGGGAGTGGGTGGAGGGGGGTCCAGAAAGAGAGAGGGAAGGAGGAGAGGGAAGAGACCAGCATTCCACATTTATACTGAGTGGCCAGTACAGCAGTACCTCGAGATACGAGTGCCCTAACATACGAGATTTTTGAGATACGAACCGTCGAGCGAGCGATTTTTGCTTTGAAATACGAGCAACATTTGAGATAGGAGTCATCGCACGGATCGGCCGGCTGCACACGACCCACCAGTTTACCGCGACTCGAGCGTCTCATAGTTTCCCACGCCTCAAAGTTACGGAACGAATTAAACTCCTATCTCGAGGTACCACTGTATAACCTCTGGATGCATAATAATCTGGCCACTCAGTGTCTATTTTATATAATAAAAGGCTAATATGCAAATTGTCCCCTCGGCCAGGAGTTGGACCAGCAGGCAGGCTGGCCAACCGCCCATGTTCCCTCCCCCCGGGCCAGGCTGGCTGCTTCTCCTGGAAGGACGGCTCTTCTCCCAGGGATACCCGGCTGGGGCGGCACCCAGAGCGGCTGGGGGCAGGCTGGCCTCCCGGGGGACCTGCCAGCACCCCTCATGCCAGGGACAGGGAGGGCTTAGGACAGAGCAGCCAACCAGATGCCCTGTTCTGCCAAAGCAATCAGGGTGCCGCGTCCCCTCACTTCTTTCCCCAGAGAAGCCCACACCCAGGCCGTCCCGATGGCGCTCAGGGTCTGACCGTCGGGGCCAGGGCAGCCAATGCTGGTGTCTCCGTGTTGTGGGGGGTAAACAGAGAGGAGCGTGGGTATCGTGGGGGCACGGGCTGGGCTCACTTTCCTGGAGGCGGGTACAGGGGTTCTGGACCCGATCCTGGAGGAGGCCCCGCCCACACACCCACCCCAGGGCGTGGCTTTGAGTCCGAGCCCTCCTGTCTCAGGGCTGAGTGCTGTGAGGTCCTGTGGCATGAACCCGGGCCGCAGGAGAAAGGGCAGCATCTCAAGACAACACTAGCCAGGCCGGTGCTCCTACTTTATTTATTTTTAAATATATTTTATTGATTTTTCACAGAAAGGAAGGGAGAGGGATAGAAAGTTAGAAACATCGATGAGAGAGAGACATCGATCAGCCGCCTCCTGCACACCCACTACTGGGGATGTGCCCGCAACCAAGGTACATGCCCCTGACCAGAATCAAACCTGGGGCCTTTCAGTCCACAGGCCGACGCTCTATCCACTGAGCCACACCGGTTTCGGCAGGGTGCTCCTACTTTACATGCGCCCCTTCCTAGCTTCCTCAATTGGGGTTTTAGGAATGGCCGCCCTGCGTCTTCCCGGCAGACACAGGAGCTCCTCAGCGGAGCCCCCGCCTGCACAGACCCGCGGTGTGAGCGGACCTGACACCTCTGACAGTCACCGGTTTCGCCAGCCAGCGGATCAGGCTCGGAAAGCCCATCAGACGCTGAGAATCGATGGGCCCTTCGGGGGCTGTTTTTGCAGAGCCATAAGGAGGTGGCCTTGCACGCCTGAGCTCCATAGGCACAGAGGCGGCCAGCCTCCGGGGAACAGCCACGCTGATCCAGGCCCCACCGAGCCCGCCGCCCGCCTGTTCCGGGGCTGAGCGCACTGGGCCTTCAAGTTAACTGGAAAGCACTGGCCCTCCCTGAAGGGGAGAGCAGACTGATCCTGGGGTTCAAAGAGCCCCGGTTCCCCTGACGGCAGCCCTGTCCGTGCCAGCCGGTGCCACAAAGCCCGGCTCCCAGACGCCTCGGTTGGGAACCTGGGCCCTGCATTCCAGGCCCTGAGCCACCGCCGCCTGGATGCCCCTGCGTCCCGGCCCGGGAAAGCCCACACAGGCTCTCCTGGAATGCGAGTTATGTGTCCGGAGGCCGTGCGGAGGTTTTCAGAGGAGAATCGGGTCCTCATGCAGAGACGCCAGGTGCGTGCACTTAAAATGCCAACGAGCCGAAGCTCGTGATGGATGTGCCAGAGCAAGGCCGCGCCCCCTGCATCCCCCCGCACCCCCGTGTTTACAGCCGGGCCAGCTGAGCCCACGCCGGGGGCGCCCAGCCCTCCCACCCGGCGGAGGACGGGGGCCTCAGCTGGAGGAATTCCGGTCGCTGGGGCGGTTGTGACTCAAATGTGCTAACACCGATTGTTCCGAGGTTTGCACGACTGTTGGTGAGTTAAAAGACCGTTAAGGTGCGCACCTTAAAAGGGTAGATCAGAGGGGATGTGAATTATACCTCCGTGAAGCCACCACCACATTCTATGAAAGGGACGTGGGGAAAAAAAATAAATAAAAAGCCAAAACTGGTGTGGCTCAGTGGATAGAGCATCAACCTGTGGACTGAAAGGTCCCAGGTTCGATTCTGGTCAGGGGCATGTACCTTGGTTGTGGGCACATTCCCCAGTAGGGGGCGTGCAGGAGGCAGCTGACAGATGTCTCTCTCTCATCGATGTTTCTAACTCTCTATCCCTCTCTCTTCCTCTCTGTAAAAAAAATCAATAAAATATATTAATAAGAAAAGGGGGGTCATGGAGAGGGCAGACTAGGTTTGAACCTCAGCCCTACTGTGCGCGTGGCTATGGGAGACTCTCAGCCCTACTGTGTGCATGGCTGTGGGAGACTCTCAGCCCTACTGTGCGCCTGGCTGTGGGACTTGAAGCCGTCACCTAACCTGGCTGCGCTTGGCTCCTGGATCCCTCACGTGACCCAATGAGATGGAGCCCCACTTACATCGGGGAGTCCACAGAACGGGGATGACACCGCCTGCCTCCTCAAGCCCCCGCTGTCCACCAGACACGGGGGACAGAGACAAACGGCACTCGGCTCCTGCCTGCGAGGAGGAAGCAGCAGAGGGTGAGAAGGGGCTGTGACATTCTCGTGTCCTCAGTGTTGCCATCAGGGACCAGCCCGTGCAGGCGAGGGCGGCCGGCATGCTCAGGGGGACAGATGTCACTCCTCAGACACAGCTTCCCCACCCCCATCCCCACGTCCCCCCCGGCACTGTGGACCCTCCGGTGGCTGCTTCCTCCAAGCCCATGTCTCCCCCTGAGACGGAGCGCCCTGAGAACAGGCCCTGTCTCCGTCCCCAGCGGCCAGCACCGTGTCCTGTCCTGAGCGGACACTCGGAAGCAATTCCTTAAGGAAAGAAAGCGTAGGGGGACGAGGCTGGGGGGATGAGGAGGAGTCAGCCACGTGAAGAAGCCATCACTGCAGGTGCGAGGAGAGGGAGGGGAGGGGAGGGGGCAGGAGGGGACGGTGGGGACAGCCCCCAGAGAGGCCGTGGCCCTCGCCGGAGGGGGCGGGGCTCTGCCCACGTCTCCTCTCTGCTGGCTCCAGTCTGTGCAAACCACAACAGATCATGGGAGGCAGGCAGAGCTGTGTTACTATGGTAACAGTCGCCATGGCATCAGAGGCCTGAATCCAACTTCCGGCTTTGCTGAAGCGCTGAGACCCTGAGCCCCGGTCCGCCTCCCCTGGCACCCTTCAGTCCACAAGGATGCAGAGAGGGGACCCGAGAGGAAGGGTGTGGCCAGGGGCGGGGCCCGGGACGTGGGGGAAACCAGATCTGCCATGGCAGTGCACCTGCAGGCGGATGCAAAGTGAGCAGGCACTAGCAATTGCGATTTGCATCGTTTC
>PVJN01033569.1:0-23351 GCA_004026805.1 Lasiurus borealis | reverse complement strand
AGTTAACTAGTTTCGACCCCTTCTTCCTTCCCCTTCCCCTCTCTGAGCATATATAAGAGCCACCAAGAATAAAAATTTTGAGGCTTGATCAGAACACCATTTGTCTTGCCTCCATTCTTCGTGTCCCTGTCTGTTTCTCATTCTCTTAGGTGCGTCGCCCCGCCGTTCCTGTTGACTTGCCCTGCAGGCCGGGGCAATAATTACCTCTGCATAGGAGAGAAACGGGTGTTAGTAAAGGAAGATTGTGACTTTTTATCTTATAATCACTACTATATTTTTGAACTTTAAAAATGAGAACATATCTGCATTTTTATCTGTAATTAAAAAAGAAACAAGTAAAAGCAGGATAACTGTGGCACTAAAATGACCTAGTTTGTGCAATGAGAATTCAGGTAACATGACATGCAGTTGCCTCTTTGCTATTTGGAGAGCTCTGCAATGGCAAGAAAAATCCCTTTTTTTCCTCTCACAGTCCTAACGTTTTTATATTTATGTTTTCTTTTGTTTTTGATGGCCCTGCACTTTAGTCTGACTGAACCTAATAAAGATAGGAAATGACATTTCATGGATTTAAAAATAAAGTCTCTGTAATGACACTGCCACTTTAGGAGCAATTTGGAATCCTGCTCTTATGTTTTTCTAAATCAGCATTTATTACCTGCTAGTAATCTGTTGCAAAAATTAAAGGAAACCTCAACTATAATTGGAGTTGGGAAGGCCTATTGAGGGAGCTATCACACCTTTCCACTTGAGGTCAACTACCCCAAAGAGGAAGACCTCAACTGCAGACCTCAACAAGAAGAAAGTCAATTACAGACCACAACGCTTGACTACTTTAATACTCCAGCAGATTCTCCCCCAGCAACAAGCCCAGCCAATGAAAACATCACAGCTTAGCCAATGAGAAGCCATCATTACCTGAACTCTTACTGTCCTTTAATGAACTTTCACTTTTCTTTTGCTGACTTCTTTGTCCTGCTCTCCTTTCTATAAAAGCCTTCTATCTTGTATAACCCCTCGTAGCATCTCTACTTATTAGATGAGTTGCAGCTTGATTCAAGAATCATTTAATAAAGCCAATTAGATCATCAAATGTACTCAGTTAAATTTTGTTTATTAACTACAGAGGAGACACTGTTCCACGAAATGACTGCTCTCTGTCCCTTGAGCTGGACCCAGGCTAGAATGGAGGTTGCTTTATGCAAACCCCCTTTAGAGGCTCTCTGATCATAATTGATGTTCATTCGGAGATAAATCAGTACCCTTCCCTTGCCTCCTGCTATGTGCTAGTCCCTGGAACAGGTTATTGTCCTGACCTAGTCAAACATGTAAGTTAATTTCCTGTACCTGATAGCACTGACGTGCCCATTACTATTCCCCTTTTTACCCTCTATAATTCTTTGGCACCTGCCAAGTGGCACAGAGGTCCATTTTGTCTTGCAGCTGCAGAAGATATGCCTCAAATATAAGTTTGAGTTTCTCTTACATTTAATAAACTCTATCAATTGCAAGCCTCTTTCTTTGGTCTTTCCCTGCCCTCCACTTACTGAGGGAAATGTTCAATCTGGGGGCTCCTCCCTGGGTCTGCATGTATGAATATCAATATTTTACCTATTTATTATGGGTTGAATTGTGGTTGCAGTTGCTCGTTGTTGAACCTCTTACTACAATGGGCATTCCACCGGGCAGGGCCTTTTCTGGTTTGTGCACTGATGTTTCCCACCCCCCCCAGAACTGAGTTGATTGTGGATATAAATATTCATTGTAATTCAATCTTAGGACATAACAGAGGCAAATGGTGAATATGTGACAAAGCTCTGTCAATATTTAATTTGGAAAGTCTAGACTCCCTCTTCCTCGTCATTTCCCCTCCACTGCAGTTCAGGCCTTCAACACTGAGGCTGGGACTACCGGAGTCCTATCCCCTTCAGGCTCTTTTCTCACGCTCAGGACCTCTGCATCTTTCCTCTCCTCGTGGGCAGCTTCATCCAGCCTGGCCTCTGCCTGCCCACTTCTGAGCCCTTGTTAACGGCAGCTCCAGAGCATGAGGAGGGCCCCATTTCCCTCTACCTTTCCAGATCCTCCCTTTATTGGTGCCATCCAGGTTCACTCTTCCATGAGGTACATGCAAGATCTTAGAGTCACATAGCCATGGATTTGAACCCAGGCTCTGCTGCAGACAGCTTTGGGATCTAGGCCTTAGATGTCCTCCTCTTCAAAATGGGTTTAATAATTGGGTCTATGTGGTGTAGTTGCTCCGAGGATTAAATGAGGATGTAGGCACAGTTTAGCATGGAACCTGAAATGTGCTATGTGCACACCATGCTCATTGTCTTCACCAGGGAGACATGGGAGCCAACTCTCCGGAGAAGTCCCTGGATGTTGTCCTGGGTGAGTCTAGCCTGACTCAGGGAGGCATGTAGGAGGGAAGGAAGGAGCAGGAAGGGAACTCAGAGACAGACAAAAAATAAGATCAGCTAAAACCGGTTTGGCTCAGTGGATAGAGCGTCAGCCTGCGGATTGAAAGGTCCTGGGTTCGATTCCGATCAAGGGCATGCAACTTGGTTGTGGGCACGTCCCCAGTGGGGGGCGTGCAGGAGGCGGCTGATTGATGTCTCTCTCATCGATGTTTCTAACTCTCTATCCCTCTCCCTTCCTCTCTGTAAAAAATCAATAAAATATATTTTAAAAAAATAAATAAATAAGATCAACCCAGGGCTCACTACTGTGGGAAGCTTGTAACCTTCCAAGCACGAAGACTTTGCAACTATGCTAATCTTTGAGGACAAATGTGAGGCTCACTGTGACCAATGGCCACCATCAAGTCCTATCCCACCTGGATGGCTGTAGCCTTGTCTCTTTCCAAAGTGATCCTACTCTGTAACTCATAGGAAACACAGGGCATTACCAAAATCAGAGGTTGATTATTAACAAATAAATTATTTGGTAATTAAAACAGTATTTATTAATAGAAAGGTAGAAATGTATGACAAGAATGATTCTCACCTTAATAACAGTAATAATAACAGCGACAATTATTTCTTACATCCATTCACAAATTGAGTAATAAATATATTGCATGTAACCAAGTGAACTTCTCGCAGACTTGGTGATCAATAAGACAAACCAAGGCCAAATGAGTCTCAACACAAACGGCACAGACTAAGGAACAAGTGAGCCAAGCACAGGGTCTCAGCCAAATTCAAGCTCTGAGATGCAGAAATGACCAGCTGCTCTAGCTGGAGCCGATTGTCTGAAATATATTTCTTCTCTTTAACTTCACTGTAAAATGATTTTAAACCTCAACCCCCAAACAACTCAGTTATATTTTCATTAAATATGACTTATCAGCTGAATCATTTTGATAACACCAGAAACAACACAGTGAAAGACATGCAGCATGGATTTTCAACATACCAGGTAGGATTCTTCCAACGAGAGCATCTAATAGCCAAAAGGATTCTTCTTCGTTCTTTGTGATAAGAATCAGATATCCCGCTATAAAATTCATTCCCTGAAATTAGAAAAGTGAGACACAGAAATCCATGTTGAGCTTTAAAACACCATAAGATTCTATAATCATTGGGCTGCTAACTACTAACTTCCCAGTTCCCCTTGCTTTTCCCTAAAACTTGCATAATTCTAGAATGACCTTTTAGTGCACCTTTGGAGATACTAAGGATCTGATATCTGGTGTGTTTAGTCTACAAGAAAAGGAAGAAAAAGAAAATGATTAAAAGAAACTTCTGAATACTGCCTTAGAAAACCAAAATAAAAAATTCTTCAACCTTATGAAGGCAACTTACAACTGATTTCTAAGAAAATTAATCTAATAGCATGAGGGAAAACTACCACCAATAGCCATATTTCATAAAGTCCATAAGGAACATGGTCTAACACATAGGAATGTTGGAAGAGATTCTTGTGATCGAGGCTGTTTGGGGAAATTCATGGCCAAAGGGCAGATGTTGTTGAACCACTTGCAGTATGTGACTCTCTTATCTGGGAGAAGAAAGTAGATGGGGGAAGACCAAGGGTGGTGGGCTCTTAACAACAGTGATTAGTGTTATCTCTGGTGACACGGTTTCAGAATTCCTATTTTCTCTTTGGCTTGCCTGTATTTTCTAAAAATAAGTATGTATTTCTCTAACAATAAGGGGAAAATCCAACTTTTGTCAACCAACAAGATAAGTATGGACACGGAGACACCAGACCAGGAGAACACCATGTGAGCAAGAAGGCAGAGATTGGGTGAAGTGCTTAAAAGCCAAGGATTGCCTGAGACCAGGGCTGGGGGAAGCCTGGGACAGAGGCTCCCTCACAGCCTGAGAAGGAACCAGCCGTCCCACACCTCCGTCTCAGACTTCGAACTCCAGAACCGAGAGAAGATTCCTATTGTTCACACCTCTCAGCTTACAGTGTCTTGTCATAATAGCCCCAGGAAGCTCATACAACATGTATGTGTGTATCTGTGTGTATGTGTGTGCTTGTGTGTAGGTGTGTGCGCATCTATGTGTGTGTGTACATATATATTCCAAAAGCCAACATATATTCAAAAAGCCAATAGAGTTTTGACATCATGCTAATATTTAAAATTATGTGGTTTATTTTTTAAAGCCATTTAAAAAATTCACAAGAACTGTACCTAAAACTTGCATAATTCTAGAATGCCCTTTTAGTGCAACTTTGGAGATACTAAGGATCTGATATCTGGTGCGTTTAGTCTACAAGAAATTTGTTTCAGAACAAGTTAATGATAGTAATAAACTCGGAGAATGGCAGGAATTCTGTCTGTAAGAATGGGCCCATCCCAGCTCCATTTACTTGAAGGCACTGCCTCCAGGCAACAGGGCAATATGAACACACAATGATGAATTATTCAGGTGAATATGAGTAGTAACTATGATGCCTCTTTTGGAAAGGATCTGCCTCACTCCTTCTCCCATTTCCCCTCTGAGCCCAAAGCCAGGCCACATGCTGACCAGGCAGGAATGCAAATTGCAAAGCAATCCCTGCTGCACAAACCATTTGTTCAAACCTTAGGAAGGACCCAAATGACCTGTATGACCTGCTCTGGAGCCCTGGACCATGAGTATTAGATGTATACTTCCCATCAAGAGGGGTTTGGCCTGGCTGGCGTGGCTCAGTGGTTGAGTGTCGACCTATGAAACAGGAGGTCACGGTTGGATTCCCAGTTGGGGCATATACCTGGGTTTCGGACTCCATCCCCGGTGTGGGCCGTGCAGGAGGCAGCCAATCAATGATTCTCTCTCATCATTGGTGTTTCTATCTCTCTCCCTTTCCCTTCCTCTCTGAAATAAATAAATAAATATATATATATATATATATTTAAAGAAAAGAAAAAAGATGGGCTTACTCACCCCCTCTCAAGAAGCCTACAGACAAGTCTCAGGCTCCAGGAGCATGGGAAGCATGCAACCTTAGAGGCAGGGAGAGCCACACTCTTCTCCCGACAGCTCTGGGCTCTGGCTTGTAGCCATGGCAACAAGCAACATTCCTGGTAACAGGAAGTGGGCAGCTCTGGCAATGGCGGCTCAGGCCTCACAGGCCTTCAGCAAGCTCAGAGACAGAACCGGCCCGTCTCAAAGGCAGTGTGTGCGGCCGTAGCGCATGCAGCAGCCACAGAGGGCAGTCTGCAGCTGCTCCGCACGCAGGGCTTCTTGCTTTCCCTGCTGCGAATGAGAGTGTCCCTCTGATACACTCCAGCCGCAACTGCTCAGGGAGAAACACGAAGTTTCTTTCCCACCTCACGTGTGCTTCACGCAGCGAATCCAAAACAAGGCAGCCAAGTGGCAGGCGATGAGGCATACCGTTACCTTTAATAGCAGGGAAGACTGACCTCCAAAAATAATGTCAAAGGATCACCCCTCACCCCCACCCTCCAACACACACACACACACACACACACAATGTACTCTGAAGCAAAGGATCACCGCTCACCCTCACCCTCCAACACACACACACACACACAATGTACTCTGAAGCAATAAGGTGCTCTTTGTCCCCTTCAATTCTAGAAAATATAGCTCTGTGTTCATTTAAGTTACTTCCTAGCTGTTTCCCAACTCCCCACCTTCACCCCCTCTCACGGCCATCTGACACCAAAAGAAATAATTACACAGAGGTCTCACTGCCTTTGTAACTGGGAAATGTTTGAAGTCACAGCTTGCACAGGCGCCATGGCTTAGGGAGTTTTGAACGAGATGGACAAAGAATACTCCACGTAGACCTGAGAGTATCGCTGCTGTACGTCTGTGGGGTGCCGATCCTTTTCACCTTCTCGGGGCTTACCTGGCAGTACCCCACACCTTGGTTGTGGTGCCCGTAGGCCAGGAGCACGTTGTACAGGGTCTTCTGTAAACAGGGATCGGCGTTCCTGCGGAATTTCACGTTGTCCGGGAAGGTCCTGTTCATATCTGCAGAGAAATCAACAACACGATTGTTCAGAAGGTGGGAACTGAACGGTCTGTGAGGCACCAAACCCCGCCGGGTGAAGTGCTGGGCTCCGTCTCGGGTTTAAGGAGTGGTGTCAGCCCTGGCTATGCATTTGAGTCACCCTGGGAGGGCCTGCCTGCCCTGTATGGGCAATGAGCACCTGCAGCCTTCACAGCCAAGGTCCTGGGCCACTGGAGTCGGGATGGAAGAGGACGGCACCCCCAGGACTCCCGTCCTGCTCCAGCCACACCAGGGGGACACAGTGGGCCCCAAGAGTGGTTCTCTCAAAATCAGTGACAGCAGAGTGGGCTTCTCTGGGGGAGGCCCAGGCCACTGCGGGGCCCGGACTTTTCCTCACTTTTCTTCATCCTGCAAACCTGTCCTCACACTGTCCCCTCTCAGCTAAAGGGAAGCTTGACTCTAGAACACGTGACAGATGAACATCTTACACAAACTCTAGAAATTTTTCCCAATTCTGCAGATCAAAAACACAAAGCAGCAGAACACACTAAGATTCCCTTTCAGAGATAAACAGACAAAACTGAAAACAGCCCTGGCCGGCTTGGCTCAGTGGATAGAGCATCAGCCTGCGGACTGAGGGGTCCAGATTCGATTCCGATCATGGGCACATGCCTGAGTTGTGCTCTTAATCCCCAGTAGAAGGCGTGCAGGAGGCAAACGATCAATGATTCTCTCTCATCATTGATGTTTCTCTCTCTCTCTCCTTTCCCTTCCTCTCTGAAATCAATGAAGAAATATATTAAAAACAAACAAACAAACACAAAAAACTCAAAACTAAGAACTATACAGTCCAGTTGGTGTGGCCAGTGGTTGAATGTTGACCTATGAATCAGGAGGTCAGGGTTCAATTCCTGGTCAGAGCACATGCCTGGGTTGCGATCCCCAATGTGGGGCATGTAGTAGCAGCCATTTGTTGATTCTCTCTCTTCATTGATGTTTCTCTCTCTCTTTCCCTCTCCCTTCTTCTCTGAAATCAATACAAATATTTTTTTTAAAAAAGAACTAAATAAACTCAGCTGGTCAAGGGCCCATGTCCAGGTTGTCAAACTTTGTCTGCAGGAAGGCTTCCTGGCCAGCTTCTTCTGGCTCATCAGACACCCACTTCCTCAGCCCAGCCCTCCCCCCTGGCCCGCCAGGCCACACCAGGGCACCAGGGCCCAGGGCAGGACAAGGTCATTAAGACAATGCCTACCTTTTTTTTTTTTTTAAGATGTTTAAATTGAGTTTTAGAGAGAGAGGAAGAGAAAGGGAAAGAGAGAGAGCAAACATCAATGTGAGCAAGACATCAATCAAACATCGATCATCTGCCCCTTCCACACCCCCGACCTTTCGGTAATGTGGAAGATGCCCAACCAACTGAGCCACACTGGCCAGGGCCAATGCCCAACTTTTTAAAGCTGAGGGTGTGTTTTTTTTTGTTGTTTGTTTGTTTTTCACCAACAAAAACAAAGGATTTGCATTTATTAAGCTTGAGTCCAGGGCACTGGCTGAAATTGCCAAAGCTGAACTGGATGATACACCCATGATAGGTAGTTTCAGGTTTGCTTTACCACACATACTACCGCCATTTCTGTTAGAAATCTTTCACCTTATGTTTCAAATGAACTGTCGGAAGAAGCCTCTAACCAGTTTGGTCCTATTGAAAGGGCCACTGTAATTGTGGATGATCGTGGAAGATCTACGGGGAAATGCACTGTTGAAAGTGCTTCTAAACCAGCAGCATGAAAAGCATTTGAAAGATGCAATGAAGGAGTTTTCTTACTGACAGCTCCTCATCCAGTCATTGTGGGACCACTTGAACAACTGGATGATGAAGATGGTCTTCCTGAAAAACTTGCACAAAAGAATCCAAAGTATCCCAAGGAGAGAGAAACTCGTTTTGCCAAGCATGGCACAGTTGAGTATGAATATTCTCAGCAAAAGAAGTCATGGATTTTCTGACTTTCTCTGGAAGCATGAAATTAAGCTTTAGGTAGATCAGTCTGTCAGGAAACAGACACCACCAGTTCTCCCCAGGAAGGCCAGGTTGCTGTAGTTCTCCAACATCACATTCATGAACAACTTCCGCTGAGCTGGGGCCAGGCATTCCCACTCCTCCTGAGAGAAATCTATGGCCACATCCCTGAAGGCCAACGGTCCCTGAGAAGCAGCCATTTGGTCCTGGTCCTGATGGGGTCTGGGTTGTTTCCTCAGGTGACAGTATGTTGAGGAGTCACAGAATGTGCCTTCAAAGGTGACCACACAGCCTGTACCCTTCACACTCAGTCAGAAGAACCGCTGTGACTTCAACAAGGGGGCGGGGACTTCAACAAGGACTTCAATGCCCCTCAGCCTTCCCTGCTGGGAGGTGGATGGAGAGCAGCAGTTTTAAAGCACAAACACCCTCCGCAGGGGAACTGCCATCTTTCTCTGCAATGCTCCCTCCGCATCTGCAAGAAACTGTGCATGCTCCTCCCTGCCTAAAGCTGAGTTTTATAAGTTAATGCTGTGGACAGGTGCAAGAGCATAGAGGATATCAATTTAAACTTCTACATCTTTTCTGACTCTGTTGACCCCACTTAGATTAGTGGTGTGTTAGCTACTGTGCTATGTATGGTAACCAAATCAGATACCCCTCATAGATCTCACTCTGGGACCCACATAACCATTAGCGTCCTCTGTCATGATCTAAGATAAGCATGCAGTGTCTCCCTCTATACCTCAGGAAACCCAACCTCTATTTTACTTATTTTTAACATTATTTTATTTATTTATTTATTTTACAGAGGAAGGAGAGGGACAGAGAGTTAGAAACATCGATGAGAAAGAAACATAAATCAGCTGCCTCCTGCATACTCCCCACTGGGGATGTGCCAGCAACCAAGGCACATGCCCTTGACCAGAATTGAACCTGGGAGCCCTCAGTCCACAGGCCAACGCTCCATCCACTGAGCCAAACCAGTCAGGGCTTATTTTATTTTTTTATAATTTTTAATTTTTATTAATTTCAGAGAGGAAGAAAGAAGGAGAGAAACATAGAAAAATCAATGATGAAAGAGAATCCTTGATCAGCTGTCTCCTAAATGCTCCCTACTGGGGACTGAGCTCACAACCTGGGTATGTGCCCTTGACCAGAATGGAACCCGGGATCCTTCAGTCTGCAGGCTGACGCTCTATCCACTGAACCAAACTGGCTAGGGCCCAACCTGTATTTTAGCATGATGTGCACAAACCTCTGTGAAATGCTGCAACAGTGATCCTCTGGCCCAGGCCTTGTCTTTGCTTATAAAAAACTAGATCTGGGCAGCACAACCAGCTTAGTGTCCCAAAGCACATTATTTTTTATTGTTTCTACAAAACATTTGTTTTGCTGTTTTAAATGCTCCCATAAGTCTCTCATTCTCCATCCTTGCCTCAGCCTATGCCTTTCATTTCTGACATCCTGAAGGATTGGCAGTATCACAGGGACAGTGAAAAGAAGCTTTGCAATGATTCAAGACTGAGTACTGTCATCCCCAAGAAGGTGCCAAGAAGTGGGAGATATAGGATTTCTCTGTTTTATTAGCCAGGGATGCATTTTTTAAAAAAACTTACATTTGAGCCGAAACCAAGAGGGGGCGTGCAGGAGGCGACTGATCGATGTCTCTCACTCATCGATGTTTCTAACTCTCTATCCCTCTCCCTTCACTCTGTGAAAAATCAATAAAAAATATATTTAAAAAGTAATAAATAAATAAATAAAAATTTAAAAAAGGTACACTGTCATTAACTAAAATTCCTAATTCATTTGTTTGTTTGTTTTTTGTGTCTCTAGATAGGCTTGAAACATTTAAATTCTAAAAAAATTTCCACAAATTTTTTTTTCTGGAATTCTAAGCATTCCAAAAACTGCAACTGGTCAGGAGAAAATGAATGCTCTTTTTTCATTTTTTACTAATTCAGACTAGAATGATCAGTTGTGCTCATTTTTTTTTTTGAAATATTTTTGGTTATGAGAAACTTTTTCATATGTCTTTAAATATTTCTGTGGGAAATGCTACCTTCAGTTGTAGAACTGAATGTGGAGGACAGGGACATTCACACTATGCTTACATGGGATGAAACATCCATTCTACTAATCCTATGAAATTATTTGTGTAGATTCATAAAGAAAATAGACACAGAATTACCATGTGATACAGAAATTCTACTTCTGGGAATATACCCAAAATAACTGAAAGTAGGGTTTCGAAGAGATATTTGTCCACTCATGTTCATAGCAACATTATTCACAATAGCCAAGAGATGGAAGCAACCTTAGTCTCCATCAAATGGATGAATTTTAAACAAAACTGTGTCTCTACATACAATGAATAATTTCACTTTAAAAAGGAAGGAAATCCTATACATGCTATAACATGGGTGAACCTTGAGGACATTATACCCAGTGAAATAAACCAGTTACAAAAAGACAAATACTGTATGACTCTAGTTATAAGAGGTACTTATGATAGGGGCAGAAATGGAATAGTGGGGAACAGCTATAATTGTGAGAACTATTTTTTAAAACTATATTTTATTGATTTTCTTACAGAGAGGAACGAAGAGAGATAGAAACATTAATGAGAGAGAAACATCGATCAGCTGCCTCCTGCACACCTCCTACTGGGGATGTGCCCAAAACCAAGGTACATGCCCTTGACCCGAATTGAACCTGGGGCCCTCCAGTCCGCAGGCTGAGGCTCTATCCACTGAGCCAAACCGGTTTCGGCGTGAGAACTATTAATCAAGCTCTGTTAACTGTGATAGTTTTGTTCTGATTAAAGAAAGCACATTCTAACCTGACTGGGAGTTGCCTGTGGGGCCTGGGAGCTCAGCTGGAAATGTGGCCCATCCTCCCCATCGGGGAGCTGCCTGTTATCATGAAAGATTAACAACCTTGTTGCAGAAACCAGAGCCGCCAGCCCTTTGAAGACCCCCAGCCTTTGCATACCTGCAGGCCTTTGCAAATCTCCAGCCCTCATTACATGAAAACTGCCCATTTGGCGTGCACCTTTTCTTACTTCACCATATAATCTTTGTCCTACTCAATATAAGCAGCTGGCTTATGGTGGGGTGCAGAGCAGATTTCTGCTGCTCTCCCATATGGTGAGCAGTTTTGGAATAAATGTTCATATATGACTCAACCCTGTCTCTGCTTAACTGGCTCAAGTAGTGGCCGGCAGCCTCGACCCATGGATTGTCCGGTTACACTTAAAGAGTCATCAAATTCCTAGAGACAGAAAGTAGAATGGTGGGTACCAGGGACTGGGGGACAGGAAGTTAGTGTTTAATGGGTACAGAGTTTCAGTTTGGGAAGATAAAATGGTAAATTTTATATTATGTATATTTTACCACAATAAAAAAAAAATTATCCAAAAATACTGGCACTAAACAGAGCCTCTGAATTCATTTGTCAAACAAATAGCAACATTCTATTTTGTTTACTATGCTCAGCCTCCCTTGGACCTCCTAACCTGACTCAGCATTTCTGGTCACGGCTGATACCCCAGGCTGTGACTGCAAAGCCAGCAACAGCTTCTGTTCTGAGGCCTTTGACCCCAGTTTGCTGTGCAATCAGGATGCAGCCAGAGGCTTCAGCACCTCCAGCTCTCCCCACTGGTTCCAACCCACTGGGCATATGAGACCCTGAGGACTGAAGAACCCCATTCCTTATATTGGGGACACCCACTCTCTTACTGTCACAAGTCAGTATGACAACCTCTCAGCACGGAAAGTAATTGAATTTTTATTTTTATTTTTTTAATTTATTTTTTAATATATTTTATTGATTTTTTACAGAGAGGAAGGGAGGAGGACAGAGAGTCAGAAACATCGATGAGAGAGAAACATGGACCAGCCGCCACCTCCTGCACGCTGCCCACTGGGGATGTGCCCGCAACCAAAGCACATGCCCCTGACCAGAATTGAACCTGGGGCCTTTCAGTCCACAGGCCAATGCTCTATCCACTGAGCCAAACCGGTTTTGGCAATAATTGAATTTTTAAAATGAACTTTTTGTGTTTACATATTTCCCAAAAGCTGTTAAAATCAGAATGGCAGATGTATTTCCTTAAAATGTAATTATTCAATTTCGGTTAAACTTTTTTTGAGAGAACTTTGAACTTTTGAGAGCCAGAGAGCCTATGTAAACTATGAGGTAAGTGGAGGAAAAAAGAGATCAGAGGCCCAAAATACCAGCATCCCTAGACAATTCTTAAGAGTTTGACACAAAGAAAGAAAACTCTGGTGTGTGGCTTTAAGATACATGTGTAGCTGTACCTGTAAGTCTCACGTGCTCCTGGCAGTACAAATCCCTTACAGCGTCACCTACTGTATTATGACTGCTTGCTCAGCACCCTCTCTTTCTCCTGGAGGGCTTCTTCATGGAAGAAGTCTGGTCTTTCCATGGTCATTTTCCTCACTAGCTAGCTAGACGCTCAAATATTTGCTGAATAAATTAAAGACATTGTTCCCATCCTATCAGTGTGGCTCTGTGGTTGAGTGTCAGTCTATGAACCAGGAGGTCACAGTTCAATTCCCTATCAAGGCATATGCCCAGGTTTCGAGCTTGATCCCTAGTGTAGGGCATGCAGGAAATAGCTGATCAATAATGATTCTCTCTCAACATTGATGTTTTTCTATCTCTCTCCCTCCCTCTTCCTTCCTCTCTGAAATCATATATAAAAAGACATTGTTTCCCCCTCATGAACACTTAAGTTTTAATTTTCCTTTAAGAAAAATAAAATTTGAAATTGGTATTGAGAGAAACCAAGATGGCGGCATAGGTGAACACCTAAACTGCTGCCTCGCACAACAATTTCAAAACTACAGTTAAAGACAGAATAGACATCATCCAGAATCACAGGAAAGCTGGCTGAGTGAAAATTCTACAACTAGAGGGAAAGAGAGGGGCTCACAGAGACCCAGAGGAGCTGCAAAAAGCTGAGATACAGAGACACATGCGTGGAGAGGATGGGCGGCAGAATGCCTGGCTGGCTTCCTCTAGTGGGAGAAAGACAGAAACTCTTAACAGCACTGAGCCCCAGTTCCAACTGCATTGAACATCAGTTCCAACTGCACTGAACCCCAGTTTCATGCGAGACTCATACAGGGGAAGTCTGGACTGTTGTAAAAAGGGCGGAGTGCATGGAAACTTAGGGGAGCCACAAAAGGCAGAGGTCTGGATGCACTCGAGCAGAAGTGTGCACACAGAGGGCTGACTGCTGACTGTGCTGCTGGCTTCCTCTAGGGGGAGGAAGACAGCATCCCAACTACGCTGAAATCCACTTCAGACTGCACTGAGCCCCAGTTTTCAGTGAGACCCTGGGGACCCAGACTCATACGGGTCCCCAGAACACACGAAAACTCAGGGGAGCTGCGAAAGGCAGAGGTCTGGAGGCGCATCAGTGACACTGAGACACAGGGGCATCGTAGGATGGGGTTGACAGGAAGCCAAGGCTGTCTGCTTAGCCCTGAGACTCTGCCCCATCAAAGCTGAACACAGAGACTTTTGCAATTGTGCAAGTCTTATATCATAAGGCTGACTTCAGCACAGAAGTTCTCCTGGCATAAACACAGCTGATCCTTACAACCAATTGGCTTGGAGCTCAATTCCCCCAGTGATACCAACAACAATAAAGAATTAACTACAACAAGACTGTACACACAGTCCACAGAGGGGTGCACCAAGAGAGTCCACCTCAGGTAACTGCAGAGGCAGAGCTACGGGGCCATATAGGACACCTAGCGCACAAAGCTATTCTATCAACTCAGAGAAACAGCAAAAATGCAGAGACAAAGAAACAGATCACAAGTGAAAGAAATGGAGGAAACCAAATGACTGGATATAGAGTTCAAAACTACGGTTATTAGGTTTTTTAAGAATTTCCTAGAAAAGATGGATAAATTTAGTGAGACCAAAGAGGATATGAAAAAGGATCAACTAGAAATGAAACATACACTGACTGAAATAAAAAATATTATACAGAGACCTAACAGCAGACTAGAGGAATGCAAGAATCAAGTCAAAGATATGAGATACAAAGAAGCAGAAAACACTCAACTGGAAAAGCAAAAAGAAAAAAGAATCCAAAAATGTGAAGATAGTGTAAGGAGCCTCTGGGACAACTTCAAACATACCAACATCAGAATTATGGGGGTGCCAGAAGAAGAGAGAGCAAGATACTGAAAACCTATTTGAAGAAATAATGACTGAAAACTTCCCCCCTGATGAAAGAAATAGACTTATAAGTCCAGGAAGTGCACAGAACCCCAAACAAAAGGAATCCAAAGAGGACCACACCAAGACACAGCAGAATTAAAATGCCAAGAGCAAAAGACAAAGAGAGAATATTAAAAGCAGCAAGAGAAAAACAGTTAATTACCTACAAGGGGGTACCCATACGATTGTCAGCTGATTTCTCAACAGAAACTATGCAGGCCAGACAGGAGTGGCAAGAAATATTCAAAGTGATGAATAGCAAGAACCTATAACCAAGATTACTCTATCCAGCAAAGCTATCATTCAGCATTGAAGAGCAGATAAAGAGTTTCACAGATAAGAAAAAACTAAAGGAGTTCATCATCTCCAAACCAGTATTATATGAAATGCTGAAAGGGACTCTTTAAGAAGAGGAAGAAGAAAAAGGTAAAGATAAAAATTATGAACAACAAATACATATCTATCAACAAGTGAATCTAAAAGTGAAGTGAATTAAAAATCTGATGAACAGAATAAACTAGTGAATATAACAGAATCAGGGGCATAGAAAGGGAGTGGACTGACAATTCTCACAGGAAGAGGGGGAAGAGATCCAGGGAGAGACTGGATAAAAATCGTACACCTATGGATGAGGACAACTCGGGGGAAAGTAAGGGCAGAGGGAGGGGTGGGAGCTGGGTGGAGGGGAATTATGGGAGGAAAAAAGAGGATCAATTGTAATAATCTGATTACAAGATTTGCCAAATAAAGATTTATCAAAAAAAAGAAAAAAAGAAATCAGTTGGTGCATCTTTAACCATGTTTGTTTCTTTGTCAACATCATGACTTCAAAGACTGAGTACAAACCCTATATGGGGATGACTCCCACTCCTCCTCCTCCTGCCTGGGCATCATGCACCCAGGGAGGGATGCCATGCTCACCTGTTCTGATGGCCTCCTCCAGGGTGTTGTTCCTCTCTCCCTGGAGAAGCTGGTGGTAATAGCCAGGGTTCCTCTCCATCTGGGCCTGGGCCCCACTCACCCCCATCCAGACGCGGGCCCTGTGCTCTAATGGAACACCTTTCCGGATATAGCGCTTCACTGAAACCGAGAGAAGGGACAGTTTTAGAAGGACAGACAGACATGTCCCAAGGTCAGAACCTTATAGAGAGTCCTTTGAGCATATGTCACTAATTTCAGTGCCTTTAGCTCACCAGTTCTCTCCTTAAATCAAACATTAAAAAGATGCAAAACTCTATACATTACACCTGAAACTGCTCCATACACTCATTGCAGGTTCCTGCTCTTTCCCAGACTGAGCACAACCAATTGAGAGACTGCAGTAACCCCATACTTCTTCTTCACTGTCCAGACAGGGACTCAAAGTCCATCCACTGGTCCTCCCTCGCCTCTTGCCACACAAACTGTGCCAGACTCCACAGATGTAAAGACAGGTTAGCCACAGGCTCAGCCTCGATCCCCTGCTCAGGGCAACTTGGACCAGAAATCGTCACTGTGCCCCAGGCACTGCACAGGGGAGGAAATGTCAGGAAAACTGAAGGGACAGAAGCCACACCAAGTGAAGGGACATGAAACAGGAAGAGACCCTCCGCTGGTCCTAGAAACTACAAGCAGAGCCTCAAGGGCTGGAGGGTCAGCTGTGGGCAGGGACAGACCCTGAGGCCCTAGTGCACCAGGCTCAGATACACTGTCCTTCCCTGGAGGTGATGGTGCAAGAGCAGGGACCAAGGTCACATGGGTGTTCTGGAAAGTCCTCTGGGGGCAGAGACCAGGGAGACGACAGACTGAAAACAGGAGACAGCAGGTCCCCAAGCTGTGAGCTTGTGTGCAGCACCCGGCTGGGCACGACAGACTGCGACAGCAGATGCCCTTGTCTTGTTTTGCAGCTAATCACAGCATTTGGGAGGAATATTTTTAATGAAAATAGATATGTGAAAAGGTAGTCGGTAGTTTTCTAATGATCATAGAAACATATAGAAAAATAAGCCAAAAACCAAGAGTGACCTCAATAATCAATATCCAATGCCCAGCCGATGTGACTCAGTGGTTGAGCATCAAACAATGAACCAGAAGGTCACAGTTCGATTCCTGGTCAGAGCACAAGCCTGTGTTGCAGGCTTGATCTCCAGTGGATGGTCTGCAAGAGGTAGCCAATCAATCATTCTCTCTCATCACTGATATTTTTCTATCTCTCTCTCCCTCTCCCTCTGAAATCAATAAAAATATTTTTTTTCTTTTAGAAAAATATATTTTATTGATTTTTATTTACAGAGAGGAAGGGAGAGGGATAGAGAGTTAGAAACATCGATGAGAGAGAGACATCTATCAGCCACCTCCTGCACACCCCCCACTGGGGATGTGCCGGCAATCAAAGTACATGCCCTTGACCGGAATTGAACCTGGGACCTTTCAGTCCACAGGCCAGACACTCAATCCACTGAGCCAAACCAGTTTCAGCAAAATATATTGTTTTTAAAAACAAAAAAACAAAATTAGAAACAGACACGCATAAATGGAATCAATTGCTTTTGACAAAGTTGCAAAGGCACTTCAATGCAGATATAGATGAGTCTTTCCAACAATGAATATCCAAAATAAAAAAATACCAAAATATTAAGTGCTGGCAAGAATGTGACACAGCAGGAAATCTCATTCATTGATGGTAGAAAAGCAAAACTGTACAGCCACTTTGGAGAGACAGTTTGAGATTTCTTACAAATTAAACATACAGTTACCATATGACTAGGTATTTCCCCCAAGAGAAATGAAAGCTTAACTTCACAGAAAACACTGTAGGTGAATATTTATAGTGTTGGCCTCACACATCCTAAATGTCCTTTGATGAACAGATAAAAAAATAAATTGCAGTACACCATGCAGTGAAATATCCCTCAGCAATAAAAAATGAACTACTGATACACCCAAGATCATGGATGCATCTCA
This sequence comes from Lasiurus borealis, assembly GCA_004026805.1. Taxonomy (NCBI): domain Eukaryota; kingdom Metazoa; phylum Chordata; class Mammalia; order Chiroptera; family Vespertilionidae; genus Lasiurus; species Lasiurus borealis. The sequence goes on along the minus strand of PVJN01033569.1, from coordinate 5,710 downwards.
AATACATTGTGTTAATTGAAAGAAGCTAGACTCAAAAGGCTATCAGGTGTATGACCCCACTTACAGCACATTTTCTGATGGCTGAAGAGATCAGTGGTTGTCCTGAGCTGGGGGTGGGAAATGCTTGCAAACAGGCAGCAGAAGACAACTCTGGAGGTGATGGACTACTTCGACGCTTGCTTGTGGTGACTCTATGTGTTTGTCTAAATTCATAGAACTATACACCAATAAGAGTGAATGTCACTACAAATTCTAAGAAGTAATTTAAGAAAGGGTCAATGGGGGGAGACGACATATGTAATGCTTTCAACAATAAAGATTTAAATAGCAAAAAAGAAAATAGTAATTTAAAAAGGAAAAGGACAAAATAGCTAAACCCCTCCCTATGGAGTGAGACACTGGCTCTACTGTGACTTCCTAGCCTCAAACCTTCTGCAGGTCTCAGCTTTCTCATCTATAAAATATAAGTAAAGCACTCAGCCTAGTACCTGAAATATAGTCGGAGCTCCGGCTGGAGAACACAGATCTTTGCTACTTTTTGATGTTTGCTCTCTGAATTTACAATGTTTCTTCAGGAAAGAATGAAAATAGTTTACTTGCCCTCAGAGACCAACACTTTCCCAAGAGCAGGGCTCACCCACAGGTCATCGCGGACATTTGCAGAAGAATAAAGTATAAAGGAAAAGCAGTAGGAAAACGTTTTTTAAAAAGAAGCTGGATCCTAGAGAATTAAGCTCTAACTGTCTGCCCCAACGAAGTTAAGCAAACCTCCAGTTTTGGTATTTGTCTTTGAAAATGTGTTTCTGTAATTTATTTCTAATTTATATGTGCCGATTTTCTTATTTTAAATATATTTTATTTATTTTTTACAGAGAGAAAGGGAGAGGGATAGAGAGTTAGAAACATCGATGAGAGAGACATCGATCAGCTGCCTCCTGCAGGCCCCCTACTGGGGATGTGCCCGCAACCAGGATACAAGCCCTTGACCGGAATTGAACCTGGGAGGCTTTTTGGCTTGTGGAGTCCCTTCACTTCAAGATGGAACATGAGCAGGAGTAAGGATAGGAGCTAGGTCAAGACAGGGCTAAGCTTGTTGAGCTTGGTCTTCAAGGTTGTGGGAGGAACAGTAAGTGTCTTAAGGATCCCTAGTGGATATTTGCTGCAGACAAAGAAAAATAAAAATATTCATCATATCCACAAGTAGCATAATGAAGCAATCTAAGTTGCCTGAACATAGGCTGAATATCAAGATTTATAGATACTAGTGTTACTGGAGACTTTAAGATAGGTAATACTGATGAAAATCCTCCCCCAAAGAGAAAAAACAAAATAGAACAACAACAAAAGCAAGATAAGGTGAGAAAAAGAACAACAAACAAAAAATCAGGATCAAAGGGAGATTTCAGGGTGTGCTAGCTGATATTCAAAAATGAGGTTCCAAGAATGAGCTCCTTGGTCACTGCAGGACCAAAAATTCCTTCCATGTCATCTCTTCCTCGAGATGTCACGTCCCTGACTACACGACAGTCATCCTAGGATGCGTGGCAGGAGAAAACTGGATTCCCAACTCTGGAATAACTTGTCCAGCTGTGTTTACACCTGACAGCACATGCTCTCACTGCTTCCTTGTCACACCCGGAAACTACACCAAGCTCCAGTGGCAACATCCTGGATCACAGACCCGGGTGAGGCCACACCACACGCTCTCGCTGAACAAATGTGTGCATTCCCTGAAACCACCTCAGGCCAGGAGGCTCTCCAGTTCACCTTGACACTGAATCCCATCCCCTCGGCTGAAGGCTCATCAGGAATCAAACATATTTGTCCCTAAACCTGTCATCCAAACCTGTTAGCTTTCTGTAAAGATACTTGTCACCGTAATCACACAGTTTAACTGCCATTACATACATCTTAGAAATATTAGAGCAAGCAAGCAGGAGTTATTTCAGTAAAAACCAAGCTAAGTTTTTAGAAAGAGTTGAAAGAGACAGGTACCCAAAGCAAAAGCAAAACAGAATCTTTGAATCAGGTTTAAGATAACTGCAGGAGGGGGAAAAGAATCAACATCAGGGAGGAGTCTGTACTCAGGTCGCTTTGATTCCTGCTCTACGTGGAATAAAACAACAACAACCAAAAAACCCAATACTGGAAAAGAGAGACAAGAATTGAAATGAGTGGATCCCCCCTATTCGAAGGAAAGGAGATGGTAGGACAGAATCGAATGACAAACATCCACTTGCTGTGATTCTCTGCTGTAACTGACTTCTGGCTTAGTAGTCCAGAGTTAACCATGTTGGACAGGAGGCCTTCTTCTGCACTAAAAGCAAACTGCAGCCCCATGGATGTGGCTGCTGCATTTATACACATGTGTGCATGCACACGCTCATGTGCACACCCTATTCCTGGGGGAGACGAAAGGATGGTCACCAGTGGTCAGTCACTTTTATAGGAGAGGGAGCCTGGGGCAGGAGAGAAACTTAGTATCACTTTACATCTTTTAGTATGATAAGACATTTTACCATGCATATAAATTGTTTATTTTTGAGTACTTGCATGTAACTTTTTAAAACAAAAAGACTATTCAGCTGAAACCAGTTTGGCTCAGTGGATAGAGCATCGGTCTGCGGACTGAAAGGTCCCAGGTTCAATTCCGGTCAAGGGCATGTACCTTGGTTTCAGGCACATCCCCAGTAGGGGGTATGCAAGAGGCAGCTGATCGATATCTTTCTCTCATGTTTCTAGCTCTCTATCCCTCTCCCTTCCTCTCTGTAAAAAAGTCAATAATAATACGCCGAGACCGATTTGGCTCAGTGGATTGAGCGTCGGCCTGTGGACTGAAAGGTCCCGGGTTCGATTCCAGTCAAGGGCATGTACCTTGCTTGCGGCACATCTCCAGTGTGGGGTGTGCAAGAGGCGACTGATGGATGTCTCTCTCTCATCGATGTTTCTGACTTTCTATCCCTCTCCCTTCCTCTCTGTGAAAAATCAATAAAATATATATTTAAAAAAAAAGTCAATAATAAAAAAAAAGACTATTCAACTTTTAAAAATAGATGGAAAGGAAAAATTAAAGGCAGCTTTAGCCAGTGTGGCTCAGTAGTAGAGCATCAGCCTTCTCACCAAAGGGTTTCCAGTTTGATTCTCAATCAAGGATCAAGGGCATGTACGAGGGTTGCAGGTTTGTTCCCTAGTCAGGGCGCATTCGAGAGGCAACCATTGGATGTGCCTTTCATATTGATCTCTCTCTCTCTCTCCCCCCCTCTCTCTTCTCACTCTCTCGCTCTTGCTCGCTCTCCTCATCCTCCATTCTCTCTAAAAATCAATGGGAAAAATATCCTTGGGTGAGGATTTTTTAAAGAAAAAAATCAAAGGCAGATGTGCTTCTGGAAACATATTAACACACAGGGCCTATGCAGGGATGGACATGTTTCATGTAGGATGGTACATTGGATATTATTAGCTTTCTGTAAAGCAACAAGGACAAACTTTAAGGTTCCTTCCAGCTGGTTTTATGAAATGAGTGTTTCCCTGAGTTTTTTTTTTTTTTTAATTCTCACCTGAGGACATGCTTAGAGAGGGAGAGAGTGAGAGAGCCATGGATGTGAGAGAGAAACAGAAATCAGTTGCCTTCCATATGTGCCCCAATCAGAGACTGAACCTGAAACTCAAGTATGACCAGAAATCAAACTAGCAACCTTTTAGAGCACAGGATGATGCAAAAACAATGAGCCATTCTGGCTGGGCTACCTGAGTTTTCACTAAGCACTTTCATCAGTAATGGCCTGGAGGAGGGAGGGCTGTTCAGAGTGTAGGGATAACCCTTAGACCCCTGCCTTACCGGACAAGTTTCCAGACCCACCTGCTTACACCCAGCCCTCAGTCAATTCCACAAATATATTCCAGGCACCTACTGTGTGCTGGGACCACTTTGGGCCCTATGCACAAACTGCTTTAAAAGCAAAACCTGATCTCCATCCTCTTGCTCATAATTCCTTTTACAGTTGGCTTCTGTCTGCCAGGTCCAGGTGATGTGTGGCTACATCAGGTCTCCTGGCTCCATCTCTGGCCCTAATACTCTACTCACCCAGTTCTGTCCCTTGCCTCTGACTACTGTCCTCAGCCTTAATTGTCATCAATGTCCCATTTCAGGAAAGCCCTACACACCTCTTTGCATCATTTATCTGACTTCTCTTAACTCCTACCAAAGGGCACACTCCTTCCACCTGCCCAGCAGTTAGCACCGAAACATTTCATTCATTCATTCATTCATTCATTCATTCACTCACTTAAACACTGAAGCAATTACCCTGACCAGTCCCTGCCAGCAGAGAGGGATCTTTGAGTCCAGCAGGGGAAGCCAATGGTAAAATAAATAAGATCTGCACTGCATTAGACGGCGAGGAGAAAACAAGCGGGAAAGGGGTGAAAAGTGAGTGGATGTGTGGTGTGAGGGGGGAGTGCCATTCCAGACAGGAGCTGGGGAAGGCTTCACGGAGTGGCAAGATGGGAGGGGCTGGGGACAAACCCCAAGGAGAGGCAGGTGCTAGCCGGAGGACCAGAGAGGAAGGGAAGGGGCTGGGCAGAACAGGTGAGGAGCGGTCCAGTCAGGGGTGCAGGGAGGGCTTGGTCACAAGCATGGACAAGGGGAGAGCCCTGGCCCATCTCATTTTGTGAAGCAGAAACCCAGTTTTCTCCTGGAAACCACGCAGCCCACCTCCGAGGAAAGAAAGAACACCCCTGCAAGTTCCACCTGAATTCAAAGCTTTGAGCCTCAACTTGGAGCCTACCTAGGACCACACCTGCCTTGCCACTTCCCGATCTCTGGATCCCCGGGCAAGACGCCAGCCTCCAAGCAGCCTCCGTGGATTAGGGTGTCTGGGGAGCCCTGAACCACCTTCCCCGGGCGCATTTACCAGCCAGGGACCGGCTTGCTGAGTGCGTGTGGACAAGCTCCAAACTCACCTTTCATACTCTTCTGGACACTATTACTTTCCTTCAGAAGTTTGGACCATTTTATGGCTCTTCTGGTGAGGATCACCAGATAGGTGGAAAAGAATTCTTCATACGCTGCGTAGTCAAAATCTTCAGGCCTTTCAAACCCATACGGATCGATCCTGCGACGCAGAAAGAAACACCCTGTAGCCCAGCATCCAGCTAGCTCCCCGCGCACGTGCGACCCGTGGCACAGAGCGCGGGGCCCGGCCCAGGGTCCTGTCCCGGGGTCCCCTCCCACGCCCCGGTGCGCGGGTCCACGCGTGGAGGGGCGGGGCCGTCAGGAGCCTGACAGACCCGCGGCGGGGGGCGGAAAGGGGGAGCCCTGGACGCACCCCCGCTGCAGAAGGGGGTCTCAGGCAGAGAGCGCCAAGAACGCGCCCCTGCAGAGGGACGGACGTGCCAGAGCCAGCACCCCCACCGCCGTCCCGTCCCACTCCCCGCACCCCCAAATCCCGCGACGGGCCCCTTCCCGCTTCTCCAAATCCCGCACCCCCACCCTCGCACCCCCAAGGCTGGGCGAGGGGCGCCCCGGCCCTGAGCGCCCACCTGGGGACCCGGTCCCGCGCCGCCTGCGCGCGCTCCGCGGGCTCCATGCAGGGGAGGCGGGGTGGCTGGCTGCCCGGAGCCGCCCAGACCGCGGCGGGCTGGGGGTGCCAGGTCCGCCTCCGGGGACCCGGGGCAGCGGGAGTCCTTCCACCGCCGCGGGCGCAGGGAG
>PVJN01033568.1:0-23355 GCA_004026805.1 Lasiurus borealis | reverse complement strand
GCCGCGCGCCCGCCCTCCATTCGCCACGTGCTCGCCGGAGGGCGGCGCCGGGGGCCGAGCCGAGAAGATGTTCTGGCTGCCGCTTCCGGCCGCGGCGCGAGTCGCCGTGCGACGTCTGGGGTCGAAGGGTTCCTGGAGCCGGGGCTTCGGCACCGCAGACATGACGAAGGTGAGCGGCGGCGGCGGCGCGGGCCGGGCCGCCCCGGAGCCCCGATCGCGGGCGACGGAGGCTGCGGGGGTGGTGGGGGTGGAGGTCGCGGTGACCCCGGCTTCTGCACGAAGCTGCCAAAAGGGGGCACGAAAGAAGGGGGCCCCCTCGCTTTGCAGCGCTGGGTCCGGGCGCGGCCGGGCGTGGAGGAGGCCGGGCTCCGAACCCCGGGCGGGCGGGCGGGCGGGCGGGCGAGAGTGGGTGGCCGCAGCTGCTGCCGTGCCCCGGGCTCCCCCCCGGGGTCCTGCCCTGACCTCGTTCTTTGGGGGGGCCCTCCAGTAACCCCGGAGAGCACCCTTAGCTAGGAGGGGAGCCCCAGTTTGCCGAGGTGAAAGGTCATCTAAGGTCCCAGAGTTGGTCCTTGGGGCTCCCCACCCCCCACTCCACCCCACCCGCTCCTCCTTCCGGCTGAATGTGGCCCGGGAAACCGGGGTACACTACTCGAGAGGAGGGGTTTTCCCCCGGGGTCACGGTGCCTCTAGGGCAGTGTGGTTCTCAACCTGTGGGTCGCGACCCCCTTTTTTTGGGGGGTGGGGGTCGAACGACCCTTTCACAGGGGTCGCCTAAGACCATCGGAAAACAGATGTACTTACATTATGATTCATAGCAGTAGCAAAATTACAGTTATAAAGTAGCAATAATTTGTTTTTAAATGTATTTTATTGATTTTTTTTTTTACAGAGAGGAAGGGAGAGGGATAGAGAGTTAGAAACATCAATGAGAGACATCGATCAGCTGCCTCCTGCACGCCCCTCAATGGGGATGTGCCTGCAACCAATGTACATGCCCTCGACCGGAATCGAACCTGCGACCCCTCAGTCCTCAGGCCGACGCTCTATCCACTGAGCCAAACCGGTTTCGGCTGTAGCAATAATTTTATGGTTGGGGGTCACCACCCCATGAGGAGCTGGCTTAAAGGGCCGCGGCCTTAGGAAGGTTGAGAACCGCTGCTCTAGGGACAGGGGCTTTGCAGAGAGAGAGCCATCTCTGCGAGAGGCTGAAAGCAGAGTGTTTCCCCGGGGAGAAAAGCCTTCTTCACCTGCGTGGACCCCAAAACATGATGGAGATCCCTGTGGGGCTGTGGGGGACCCGGAAATGGGAATGGATGGGGGGCAGGTGCACAAGACTGGGAGTCCTGCCTGCGGACCAGAAATAAGCCACTGCCCCTGGCCAGGAGGACCGTGCGAGAGAGGGTTGAGGCTCAGGGCTCAGGTTGTGTCAGATGGCAGGGGGCCAGACGCCTGTCCAGGCTCGTTCCCGTACCCCGAGATGTCTGTCCTCCCCAGGCAGCATCCCCGTCCCGCCTGCAGTCCCCCGCCGGGTTCCCCGGGATCCCAGGAACAGCCGTCTCAGGAAAGCTAGAACCCGGGAAGGTTCCCAACACCGAGGAAGCCCATTTTTTTTTTAATGGAAAGGACATGATTGGGTCTAAGCCCATAAAGCCTATTTTTTTATGGAAAGGACACGGTTGGGTCTCAGTGCCGGTGTGATTTTGTGGAGCAGAGGGGGGGCCGAGCGGGCGGGCGGGAGGTGTCAGGATTCTCCCAGAGCTCGGTTGCACCCCGAGCTCGTGTGTCAGCGCCGGTTTTCGGTTTCCTCATCGGTCAGGTGAGGAGACTGCACATTCTTTCCATCTCTCAGAGCTGCCTGCCTTCAGGCAGAAAACGTGTGTAAAGTCATAACTCGAAGGGCAAAGGCTGATAGTGATTTCTGTGTTTACGTCCTTATTGCACTGACCTGATGCCCAGGGAGGGGGTGAGTCGCTCAGAGTTGGGCAGGATGCTCTGCTCCTCTTTGAAAAGGTACCTCCTTTTCTCCCTTCCAGTCTATGACCGGGGCCGGGGTTCTCATTAGTACTGGCGGGTGCAGCCACTGGCTTTCCGGGGACAGCACCCCAGTACTGTATATCTGATTTCCCTCTGAAGGTGGTAGGGGAGGAAGAACTTCCTTTTGCTCTCCTGGATTCTGTGGCCAAGAATTAAACACACACAAGATGTTAACGGGAGAAAAGCATACGAGTTCTGTTTGGTGTCGTTAGTGGATATGGGAGTCTTCAAAAGGAAAATAAAGCCTTTAGGCCCTAACGTGGACATACCTTTTTAAACAGAGAATGGAAAATTGTGGGGCCGTGATTAGACAAAGGGGCTTGGGCTAGGGCAGGGGGTCGGCAAACCTCTGCTCTTTGGCCCCTTGAGGGTGGCTCTTCCACAAAACACCACGGCCTGGGCGAGTCTGTTTTGAAGAAGTGGCATTAGGAGAAGTTTAAGTTTAAAAAATGTGGCTCTCCAAAGAAATGTCCATCGTTGGGCTGTTGATATTTGGCTCTGTGGACTGATGAGTTTGCCGACCACTGGGCTAGGATATTAAATTGTGACATGGTGACTAGGAAATATGCGGGAGGAAACCATTGGGAGAGATGGATAATCTTAGTCGGTCTGTTTATACAGGTCCATTTGCTAGTGAAGGGAGAGCATCTCTCCTGGGAAATGTCATGACCTGCTTTTGGAGAGGAAGCGGGAGGTCAGAGAGCCCATCCCATCTCTGTCCCCCGAATACCTGCAGCTCAAAAAAATCTGACCAGTCTGGCATATTGTGGAGCTGAGTCCCTCTGACCTGGTTACAGATGAAATTGCTTTTTTTAAAAAACAAAACACCTTTCTGCTCTTACTTGACCGTGCAGGAAGGCTCTTGTGTTGGGAGAGCCCTCGGGAAAGGACCATGGAGCCCCAGGGCACGTAGTAATTCCCGACTCTTTAGGCAGGAATTGGGAACCTCTAGGCAGGATGTGAGTGTGGCCTGCATTGTCCCCAGCACCTGCATGTTTCTCTTTGCTCTCTCTGATGGGGACATGGTTTGCGGGGAATTACTGGCTCCTTCCGGAATTTGGGGACTCAGATTATATTCTCCTTCCCTCTCCTCTCTCCCCGTTTATTCTCAGGGACTTGTGTTAGGAATCTACAGCAAAGACAAAGAAAATGACGTGCCACAGTTTACAAGTGCAGGGGAGAATTTTGATAAACTGGTGTCTGGGAAGCTGAGAGAAATGCTGAACATGTGAGTATTTGCCTGCGGGTTCCAGGTTTTCAAACGCCGGGAGAGAAAATAGACTATTTCGCCTGTGCTCTGTTGTTGGCAGAGGAAAATTCCCAGAAGCGCGCTGGGCATTGTCTGCTCGGTGAAAGTGAAAGCGTGCTTCGTATGGGTGGGTCCCCCCGTTCTGGGAAGTCAGGCCACTTCAGCCACATCACAGTCATTGTGACAGACTGTCCCAGAAGGGTTTGGAAAGTACCAGATTTCCTCCGTCCACCCTCCGGCCTCAGGTCCATTTCTTCTCACCCTCATCCTACCCACCGCCTCTCTTTCTTCCTTCAATTCCCCTTTGCTTCTGGGACTCCTGGGTTGCTGGACTAGTTCAGAGCAGCCTAAGGGGCTGGCTGCACCCTGCATTGCTTATCTGGAGTTCTAGAGCTTCTCAAATGTCACAGTGCACGCAGGTCACCTGAGGGTGCGGCAAGCATGCGGGTTCTCATTCAGTAAATGGGCTGGTCCTGAGATTTTGGCCCCTCTGGGATTAGCCAGCGTCTGGAGAAGGTGGGGAGACACTGGGCTCTCCTAGTCCTGAGCTGCAGGAATAAAGTGTCAGCATAAGTCTCTGCAACTACATCTTGTTCAGATCTGAAATAATTTCTTGGATCTAATACATGTAGTTTTTTAAAAATATATATATATTTTACTGATTTTTTACAGAGAGGAAGGAAGAGGGATAGAGAGTTAGAAACATCAATGAGAGAGAGACATCCATCAGCTGCCTCCTGCACGCCCCCTACTGGGGATGTCCCCATAACCAAGGTACGTGCCCTTGACCGGAATGGAACCTGGGACCGTTGAGTCCGCAGGCCGACTATCCATTGAGCCAAACCTGTCAGGGTTAATACCTGTAGTCTTAATAATGATAGAAATTGACTGATCATTGGATGACAGAATTCACACCTCCACTTAGTTTCAGTGATTAATTCATTAATCCCAAAGCTCACCTGTTACGGTGCAGAACAGCCCGGCCTTCCTGACCTGTCCCTCTCAGCGTTGCCACCTGGTTGGTTTGGAAATTGCCTGGTGTCCCACTTGCAGATTAGCCCCCGTAAATGACCTCCCACCAGACACGCCGCAGTCAGCCCAGCCCCTGAGGTTGATGTCTTTATTCAAAAGAATTAGGATTCGGCTCCAGTGCTCCGCTCTCCTCTGCAGCCACGCATTGTCCATCCATGGCATTGCTTTCTGTATTTGTTTTCAGCTAAGTTTGTGTTCAGTCTAATCCGTATGCTACCGTATTTTCCGGCGTATAAGACGACCCCCAACTTTTCCAGTTAAAATAGAGAGTTTGGGATATACTTGCCCTATAAGACAACACCTGGCGTATAAGACGACCCCCGACTTTTGAGAAGATTTTCCTGGGTTCAAAAGTCGTCTTATACGCTACAAAATATGGTAAGTAGTTTTTAAGCTAGAATTAGAAGCATTGCATCTGAGAAAATTGTGTATTTTGATAACAATGTAAGTGCAGCAAATTCACAGAAGCAGCAGAGTATTTTTTAAAATTTAAATCTGTGTGTGTTTTTTTTGACAGAGTATTTTAATAATGCTAAATGAATGCAGATGAATATTTTCAGAAGCATGCTGGGCATTGTATATATCACTTCTCAAAGGACCAGTGCAAACTAATATTTTAAACAACTATTTCTTGTTTCAGATCTGGACCTCCGCTGAAAGCAGGCAAAACCCGAACCTTTTATGGTCTGCATGAGGTATGAGATGAAGTTAGACTTGGCAAACCCTCAGTGAGCACCTACTCTATGCCAAGTTCTGTGACTGCATGGCCAGGCAGAAAATGTGTCAGATTGCGTACATTGTTCTGTCCTGGTATTAAGCCTTAAGTATCGGTTAAGATTCTATAGAGGCGACTTGCTGTCAGAAAGCATCGCCTCTCTTGTATGGCTTAATCTGTAGGGTTTTTTGTTTGGTTGTGGGAGTTGGGCATCTTATATAGAATTATTTGTGGGATTATCCTCACCCTCTTACTTTTCAATCATACACGTTATGAAATTCAAACAAAGTACAGAACTCAAAAAACCCAGCAACCAAACGTGACGCTGATTTGGCCAGGTGCTCAGGTTATGGTACATAGTTGACCTCCGAGACCGTTCGCTGTGGAAATGAAGGCTTTAAAGGTACAAAGTGGCTGATGGCGTGTGTTTCCGCGACAGGACTTCTCCAGCGTGGTGATGGTTGGCCTCGGCAAAAAGGGGGTTGGCGTGGACGACCAGGAGAACTGGCATGAAGGCAAAGAAAACATCAGAGCGGCGGTTGCAGGTGGATTTCCCTTCTGAGGTTTCAAATTGGGGGAGATTTCTAAGGATCTACCCTTTAAGATTACTTCGTCTCCCCTCTTTTGGCTCCCCTGACCATCACCACCCCCACCACGTTCACAGAGAGATGACTCATGTGCACACGCAATTTCCCTGACCCAGCATGTTCGGCCTTGTATTAGTGCCTTAGATTAGATATATATAGTTAGCTTATGGAATTTTCTTTTTTTAAAAATATATTTTATTGATTTTTTACAGAGAGGAAGAGTTAGAGGAAGAGAGAAAATAAACATCAATCAGCTGCCTCCGGCACACCTCCCACTGGGGATGTGCCCGCAACCAGGGCATATACCCCCGACTGGAATCGAACCCAGGACCCCTCAGTCCGCAGGCCGACGCTCCATCCACTGAGCCAAACCGGTTTCAGCAAATCTTATTTTTCTGTTTCGTTAGCTTGTGTTTGGAGGTTTCACGGCCATTTGCTCTCTCAGAATTGACCTCAGAGGTTCTACTTTACTAGGAAGCTCTGGAGTGTGGATTTTTTCCCCCTTTTCTAATGCAACTCTGGTGTTGCCCAGCTTTAAGCCACACAGAGTCATCATATTTGCAAGTCAGAGAAAATGGACACCCAGTGTGGGCTGCTTGCTTCTCACATGTTGCCAAAGGCCCCAGCTCCTCGTGCGGCTGGTTTACCGTTGAGGAAGGTGCCATCGAGGCCCCACTGCAGACACTGGATAAGATGCTGTGAGCAGCATGGCCGGGGCGGGAGGATTCGCTCCCTCGGTCTTTGGCCCCCGGGTATCATATATGCTTGCTCAATTTCCTCTCAAAGTCCATGGTGACTGATGATGTCATGCCTGTGATTGGGAGTTTTTGCTGACCCGGTCTTAACAGAGGGCTGTGTCAGTAATAGACTTCGCCCAGGCCCTGGGCTATAGTTTCCATCTCATCACTTTGTCCTTTCTACTCTGGCAAGTTCCTGGTGATCAGTGCCCTTCGCTTCACCAGGAGATCCTGGTGTTTCAGAAGTAATGCTGGTTGGTAATCAGAGTAGCTCTGTGCGGAGCCAGACCTGTCATTTTTTTAAAATATATTTTATTGATTTTTTACAGAGAGGAAGGGACAAGGATAGAGAGCTAGAAATATCGATGAGAGAGACATCCATCAGCTGCCTCCTGCACGCCCCCTACTGGGGATGTGCCCGCAACCAAGGAACATGCCCTTGACTGGAATTGAACCTGGGACCTTTCAGTCTGCAGGCCAACGCTCTATACACTGAGCCACACCAGTCTCGGCCAGACCTGTCACTTTTTTAAAAAATATTTTTTATTGATTTTTTTACAGAGAGGAAGGGAGAGGGGAATAGAGAGTTAGAAATATCGATGAGAGAGATATCCATCAGCTGCCTCTTGCACGGCCCCTACTGGGGATGTGCCCGCAACCAAGGCACATGCCCTTGACTGGAATTGAACCTGGGACCTTTCAGTCTGCAGGCCGACGACGCTCTATCCACTGAGCCACATCAGTCTCGGCCAGACCTGTCATTTTATCTGTCAGCCTGTCCTCCCTGATCTCTAAGGGTGTGTGTGCACACCCTCGCTTTATCTCAGCGGCAATGGAGGCTCATACAGGTCCAGTGTCAGAGCTGGGGTTCGAAGCCCGGTCCTGCTGTTTTCTCGGCACGCCGCGCTGTGCCTCTGCTCCTCAAGGTGTCTCTGACTGACCGCCTCTTCCTGCTTCCCCCGTCCTTCCGAAGCGGGGTGCAGGCAGATGCAAGACCTGGAGATCGCCTCCGTGGAGGTGGATCCCTGCGGCGATGCCCAGGCTGCGGCGGAGGGGGCGGTGCTCGGTCTCTACGAGTACGATGACCTGAAGCAGAAGAAGAAGGCGGTCATATCGGCGCAGCTGCATGGAAGGTGAGGGGACAAACCAGCATCGGGGTTCCGTTCCCGGGGTTCTGACCGCGAGCGGGGCCTCTTGGATGTGAGCTCGCCTGCCTTTCAGCATCGGGCACAGCTGCTGGTCTGTCTGCGGTCTCCACCATCGCCTTGGCCACTTTAAGAGGATGGTGCCTGTCCCTGCTCCTCGCTTTCATCATGTGCATGTCCCCCCATGACTCCCCGAGCCCCTCCATCCTTGCTGGTTGCTAGGAAACCACACCAGGTTGGCTCTCCAAAGAGGGAGGGACCAAGAGGCCCGGTCCCAGTGGCACCACGCCGGCGGCCACTGTGGGCCAGACCCCGGACAGTGGGTCCGGTGCCCCGGGTCCACCACCTGTGCAGGCTTCCTCTGGCACAGCGGTTCTCAACCTGTGGGTCGCGACCCCTTTGGGGGTCAAATGACCCTTTCACAGGGGTCTCCTGAGACCATTGGAAAATGCAGATATTTACATCACCATGCATAACAGTAGCAAAATTTCATGGTTGGGGGTCACCACCACATGAGGAACTGTATGAAAGGGTCACGGCCTTAGGAAGGTTGAGAACCACTGCTCTGGTGTTTACAAGCTGCGACATGTCCGTGTGTCCAGAGGCGGTCTGACAGTGACCCTGTGCTTCCTCCCGCCAGCGGCGGCGACATGGAGGCCTGGCAGAGAGGGGTCCTCTTTGCTTCCGGGCAGAACCTGGCCCGCCAGCTGATGGAGACCCCTGCCAACGAGATGACGCCCACCAGATTTGCTGCCATCATCGAGAAGCATCTCAAAAACGCCAGCAGTAAGACGGAAGTCCACATCAGGTAATTCAGGATGGTGTCTCAGACCCACGGGAAGCGACAGCCAGGGGGAGCAGGGGTGCAGAGACCCCTCAGGAAAGCACAAGGCTTGTGGCGGAGCAAAGGGCAGGTGGGCGCGGTCTGACCCATTAAACCAGACACTGCGCCAGACCCACACGGTGCAGGCGTGGACACAGGGCTTCCGGGAGGGCAGCACTTTCATAAAACACCCACGGCTGAGTCTGTGATTAAAATCCCCACGTGATGCCGCCTGGCTTCTTTTGAAGTGATTTTTTTTATTGCCATACCTCCTATTTCTATATTCTTCTTTAATATATTTTTATTGATTTCAGAGAGGGAGGGGGGAGATAGAAATATCAATGATGATAGAGAGTCATTGATGGGCTGCCTCCTGCACGCCCCCTATTGGGGATTGAGCCCACAACCCGAGTGTGTGCCCTGACCAGAATTGAACCTTGACCTCCTGGTTCATAGGTTGACTATCAACCACGGAGCCACACTGGCTGGGCCATTTTTATGCTCTTGTCTCTGAACTTCAGTGGCCACCTCTCCGTAACGCAGTCCTGCTTTAATAGTTTCAGAGAGTAGATAAGCAGCCAGGAGGAGCATTCCTTGGACACGGCAGGTCGGCCTGAAGGGGTGTAGGGTTTCCCTCAGCCTAGTTACGGCGGATGGAAGGCGGCACAGAGCCCTTTTGTGCCCAGCCCAGGAGAATAGCGAGGTGGCCCTGCAGTCTGATTGGCCGCAGGCCTGTTCCCATTCTCTGACCCTGCTGGTCCTGCGCTTGTGAAGTAACCAGTATTAGTTCCTCTGCTGCAGTCACACATCTGGAACGGGGGTGAAACCGTGAGAAATAGTGTGACGGCACGGAAAAGACTGGATTCCAGCAATTGTAAAAACAGAGAGAGGATATATTTATAGAAACAGAAACAGATTAAGTATAGATTTGCTGTTTTTTATTTTTTATTGTTTTTGTCTTTTTTTAGAAATACCAAAAAGTAAAGCAGTGGACCCCTTAACTATCTTTAAGTACCCTTTATGGTCTGAGCCTTAACTTTAAAACTTTAAAAATATATGAGTAGGTTTTTTGGGGGGGATCAAGTAATTATTTATTGACTATATATTATTATCTGACATTATATTACATACCAGGGATGAATTCTCTTAGTAATTCTGTAGCTAATCTTTTGATGGAGGTATAATCGACCTAATTTTATAGATGAGGAAAGAGAATCAAACAAGTCATTTGCCCCAAAATAAGAGCAACTAGGACATGATCATCGAAGCACTGATGTACGCATATTTTAACAGCTTATACATTAGACTTTGTTAAACATGGATGAGTTCCCGCTGGCAGTGGGCACGGAGACACCTGATTGGTGGTGGTGCTCTTATATCAATGAGGGGCAAAGCAGAGGTACAGTCCTCAGTTCATCCTAGCTTGATGTTGGTGGCCAGAGCTGTTTCATTCCTGAGGCCCATGAAAAATATAAAATAAAATAAATAAACATGGTTGAGCTGTTTCTGAGTTATTTTGAAACAGAGACAACAAAGCGTATTTACCTTTTTCCCTTTCTACCCTGTAGACCCAAGTCTTGGATTGAGGAACAGGAAATGGGGTCGTTCCTGAGTGTGGCCAAAGGCTCCGACGAGCCTCCCGTCTTCCTGGAAATCCACTACCGGGGCAGCCCCAACGCCAGCGACGCCCCGCTCGTGTTTGTGGGGAAGGGAATCACCTTTGACAGGTGGGTCTTCACTGTATCTGCGCTTTGTGTTCCGGCGAATGCCTTGCACGCACTTGTATTATTTGGTGTGTGGTTCGCTTCAAAAGCATAGTGTTTGGTCATCTCGTATATGTTCACTTTCTTTTTTGTTTATTTTTAATTTTTATTTTTTTCCTATATGTTCACTTTGAATGTGTTAAGCTGCCTTTTACACAATGTTTACTGGGTATTAGAGACTCTGTGAGGCGTTTTGCATATCTTAGCCCTGACCTTACCCCTAGGAGGCAGGCACTGGGAACCTTCTGCAGGTAAGAAATGTGCTTATTGCCCTAACTGGTTTGGCTCAGTGGATAGAGCATCTGCCTGTGGACTGAAAGGTTCCAGGTTCGATTCCGGTCAAAGGCATCTACCTTGGTTGCAGGCACATCCCCAGTAGGAGGTGTGCAGGAGGCAGCTGATCGATGTTTCTCTCTCATCAGTGTTTCTTTCTATCTCTCTCCCGTCCTCTCTGTAAAAAAATCAACAAAACATGGAGAAAAAAAAAAGAAATGTGCTTATTGGCCATTGATATGTCTTCAGTGCAGTGTCTGTCAAATCTTTTGCTCTTCTTAGAGACGATTTTTAATAAGTTTTTAAAATTGTATTCTAGATACAAGTTCTTATCGTTTTAGCTTTTAGACTATGATCCATTTTGAATTTTTCTGTATGGTGTGAATGCATCGAGGCTCTTTCCTCCCTTCTTTCTTTCTACATGGATATCCATTTGTTTCAGTACCATTTGTTGAAAAGACTATCCTTTCCCCGTCGAACTCTGCTGGTACCATTGGTGAATCAGTTGACCATATGATGGTTGATCTATCTCTGTTCTCTGTCCTTCCATCAGGACCTGGTGACCAAGTAATCAGGACCTTGATTATTGCTGCCCTAAGTCTAGTGATTGAGTCCTCCAGCTTTGCTCCGATATTTCAAAATTATGCTGGCTGTGTCCTTGGCAATTTGCATATCAGTTTTAGAATCTATCATTTTTTATACACATCCGCTGGGATTTTGATTGAGATAGATTTTATAAAAACATGGTAGTTGTGTGGGTAATGAAATGAGAGGGAAAGACTAAGGAGACCTGAGTATGTAGGGCCGTAGCACACATCTGAATGACAGGCAGTGGTAGCCTCAACCAGGATGCATGCAGGAGAAAAGAAGTGGATGCATTCCAGAGAGATCTAGAAGATGAGCAAATTTAACTGCTGATCTTTGGTTATTTTTTTTTTATTGATTTCAGAGAGGAAAGGAGAGGGAGAGAGATAGAAACATCAGTGATGAGAGAAAATCATTGATTGGCTGCCTCTTGCATGTCCCCTACTGGGGATTGAGCCTGAACCCTGGGCTGGGAATTGAACCATGACCTCCTGGTTCATAGGTTGATGCTCAACCACTGAGCCACATTGGCTGGGTTGACGGGGTACTTTATTTTTTATTTTTTTTAAATATTTTATTGATTTTTCACAGAGGGGAAGGGAAAGAGATAGAAGATTAGAAACATCTATCAGCTGCCTCCTGCATACCTCCTACTGGGGATGTGCCTGCAACCAAGGTACATGCCCTTGCCTGGAATCGAACCTGGGACCCTTCAGTCCACAGGCCAACACTCTACCCACTGAGCCAAACCGATTAGGGCGACAGGTTACTTTAGAATGAGTCCTATAAATAGAGTGGAACTCCCAGACCAGAAGTTGCCTTGAGAAAAAAGTGGCGAGAAGGTAGGACACCCTGACGAACCGGCGTGTTCCTTTTGCCCTCAGGGGCTATTCCTGGACTTCCTGGACCAAGAATGCGTTCCTTATTCTGAGTCAGTGGGTAATCATTCTGGGTGTGAGTGACAGCCATCTCACTGTCGAGTGTTTCTGCCGTGAGTGAGAATTAGGACCCGATTTGTTAGGAAAGAGACCTCCGTGCAGGGAGTAGACTGTTCAGAGTCACCAGGGCAAATCAGCAGCAGATTCCAGAACTCAAAGTCGAAACCCTAACTCTGCCCAGCGTGCAACCCAAGCGCTTTCTGAGTTCTTACGTCCAAAGCAGAGAGCCACTAGTATGTTATAGAAGCCTGTTTGGGGTGTGGTTTCGGTTTCTGGCTGGTTGAAACCCTTGTCAGCTCTCAGGTGTGAGTGCAGTCCCCAAGGCTGTGGGCCAGCAGGTTCCTCGCACTGGTGCCTGGCTCCAGTGGCATTTCGCCATCAGCAGGACCTAGCTCACCTCGGGGTGTTGGAGGGAATTGTTCTCCCGTCCTTCTGTGGGACAAATCCTCCAAGTCTTCTGTGAGCTTGTGGGCTCTCCTTAACAGTTTGTGGCTCTCAGGGTCAGTGAGTTGATTTGAGTCATAAAATTTCTGAAGAGACAAACCTATGTGGGCCAGGAGTTAATGAGCCGGTATTGAGGTGGGACTTGAGCTGCATTGATTACACGACATGGTAGTGTTTTAGGGGCACCACTTACATTTCACTCCAATAGAAACAGAATGAGCTAAGACACCCCTCTGTGGTTTTATAAAGACTGCAGTATCATCTTTTAAAATATTGAAGTGAGCCGAGACTGGTTTGGCTGAGTGGATAGAGCGTGGGCTTGCGGACTGAAAGGTCTCAGGTTCGATTCCGGTTGGGGGCATGTACCTTGCTTGCGGGCACATCTCCAGTGTGGGGCGTGTAGGAGGCGGCTGATCGCTGTCTCTCTCTCATCCATGTTTCTGACTTTCTATCCCTCTCCCTTCCTCTCTGTAAAAAATGAATAAAATATATTTAAAAAAATATTGAAGTGATTGAGGTTCTCAGTTTAGAAATTGGAATGTCCTCTGCCAGGTAGATGGTGCTTTTGGGTGGTAGCTGATCCTCAGTGGGCGTACCTTTTTAAGACAGTGGCCCCTTCTGTGTGTTAACATCACACGTTGTCCTTCCCCCCACAGTGGTGGCATCTCCATCAAGCCTTCCGCAAACATGGACCTCATGAGGGCCGACATGGGAGGGGCTGCCACCATCTGCTCAGCCATCGTGTCCGCCGCCAAGCTCGGTCTGCCCGTTAACCTCGTCGGTGAGTGGGCAGGGGGAGGGGGGGGGCGGTGAACTGCAAACCAGTCGCACGGTGGAACTGACCTAACACACATGGCCAAACCAATCAACAAACAGGTTTGAGACAGCTTTGCATCAGGCAGAAGCTGTTTAGCCGGAGTAAGTCTTGCCTGAGCTGATTGAGTTGACTGTATTTTGCGGTTGTGGGCTGTCACTAGAATTGATCTGTTTTACTTCTACAAAAAGTGGTGAGCAGTCAGGGGCACATGGAGTCAAGTTTGTGCTTTCCTCCAGCGGAAAGTGCCCAGTCGTCTTTATTATAGAGGACCTGGATGGGTCATTTAGTGATTACAGACAGCATAGGGCTGTGGCTGATTAAAGGCCATGATGCACAGAAAGTGCTGGAAACTGAGAAAGGGCTCATGCACGCAGCTCTGTGCATACAGGATGCCAGAAACGATGCTGGGAGTCTGCCGTGTTTCAGGGAGGTGGGCAGAGGGGAGACCTGCCCAGTGTATCACCTCCATAGCATGGAAGTTAGAATGGGGATCCAGGTCTGTGACATCCCCCAGCTCCCTTTAATATCATAATCGCCTTTTTTTTTTTTTTTTTTTGCTAAACTGTAAGTAGCAGACATCCTGATTATCACCCTTAGCATGTCTCTCTTAACAAGGACATTCTGTGTAATGACAATATCATTATTATTTCCAAAGAATGATGCAGTGACCTAATTCAAATTTCCCAGTTGTCTAACAAGTGTTCATTGTATGTGTGTGTCTATACCCACACCTATTTATTTCTATTTATTTTTTGAAAACTGGGAGCTGAAGGCTCGCACATTGCCTGTGGTTGCCATGTCTCTTTAGTTTTCTTGAAGCTGGAACCCTAACCTGCCCTTTTTCCCTCTTTCATGACATTGGTGGTTTTGAAGGGTCATGGGTGATGCTCCATTTGATCACTTGGTTAAGGAGATAGACCTCCTTAGAAGCCTGTAGATGAGAGTGCTTTCCATGGATTTTTCTAAAGATATAATTGACCTGCAAACACATCAAAGTAACAGCTGTAGACGAATGACAGAATTTAAGAGCGTCATGGCATGCCTCCAATGGCCCACCAGGGGCGTCCCTCCTGTGGGTGGTATATGTGGACCCACACATGCCACGTTCCTTCATTTATTCTTTCCCCAATAGGTCTGGCCCCCCTTTGTGAAAACATGCCCAGCGGTAAGGCCAACAAGCCGGGAGATGTCGTCAGAGCCAAGAATGGAAAGACCATTCAGGTTTGTCAATGGAAGACACGGCCCTCCCCGTTCTGGGGTTCCTAAGGGAACCCCCCACAGCCACACAAACACACTGTGAATGGGTGCAGAGGGCAGGCTCCCTGTGGCGGGGAGGTGTATTCATTTCAAGAGGCTTTTCATGCAAAGTGAAAAGTATTTCTTTATGGGCATTCTAAGAATGTTTTTCTACCTTATTCCTTCTGCATCCTGTCAACTGTCCACACAAATGACCATGGATTTGCAGCGAGCCCCACAGAGCACAGCAGAGCAGTGAAGGGGGCTGTTTTTTAATGCACCTGTGCCACAATCAACTCCCTCCATGTAGGTGTGTGTGTGTGGAGGTGGGGGCACAGGAAAGGACACTCTCCTGAGTCACAGGCACTGCACTCCTGGGCACACGGGTGTACACACGCTGCCCAAACCATCAGGCCTTTGTGAACGAGGGGAACCTGGTGTATGTAAAGTTGCTGAAGCAGCAGAGTTCTCGTGTTTGGAGGTTCAGGCTGCCACCTCGCTGTAATTTTCTTAAACTCTTCAGCTTGTTTTCAGAAATCCTGAAATCTTTACGCCTTCTGTTAGAGACTTGTTGATATAATGGGCCAGACACTTTGTATTGATTTCAGCTTCCAAAGTCATCGGCTATGGTACAGGGGTCATTAACTTCCTAGAGGCCCGGTGCACAAAATTCATGCAGCGGGGGGAGTGTCCCTCAGCCCAGCCTCACCCTCTCCAGTCTGGGACCCCTCTCACAATCTGGGACTGCTGGCTCCCAACTACTCGCCTCCCCCCTAACCACTCCCCTGATTGACGCCAAACTGCTCCCCTGCTGGCCTGATCGCCTCCAATTGCCCTCCCCTGATGGCCTAATTGCCCCAAACTGTCCTCCTCTGCCAGCCTGATCAACGCTTAAATGCTCCCCTGCTAGCCATCTTGTGGTGACCATCTTGTGACCACATGGGGGTGGCCATATTGTGCGAGGGTGTGATGGTCAATTTGCATACTCCTTTATTATATATTTGTTCTTCATATTAATCATATGCCTTTTTCTAACTGAAGTAGAAGCATGTTTTTGATGCTCAATGGAAAGCATCGCACCAGCTCTTTCTCCCTTTTGACATGCCTAATTTCGATATCCTTATTTGTGCCAGCTCACCCTCTCTTTTACGTTCCTCTTTGCAGGTGGATAACACCGATGCCGAGGGGAGACTCATCCTGGCCGACGCGCTCTGCTATGCGCACACCTTTAACCCAAAGCTAATCATCAATGCCGCCACCCTAACAGGTCAGACAGCCTGCCCTCCCTGCCTGTGTGTGAAGGAAGTCTCCTGTGTCGGTGCAGGGCACACGCTGTGCTCAGGGCAGGGTTTCCTGAAGTTTGCATTCAGAGATCTTTCACCAGCGCAGTTGTGTGGCAGTTGTAAACTGCTTTAAGCATGCCAGACTGTAGCTTTAAAACAAAAAATAGCAAGTGGGTCAGGTCAGCCCTTCCAGAGTGACATCTAAAAACAATACTAAGTCATTTTATTGTGATGACCATTTGATACAGATCTGAAAAGATAAATCCCAAAATCAGTAGTGTTTTTTTTTTAATGAATCATGATGTATCTGATGGCACTGAGCTCTCTGAACTTTTTGTACTAGAGATTGTACGGAAATAAAGATATTGGTGCAGGAGGGGGGTGGGGGGTGGTAGCAAGGTCCTCATTTAACCAAGGCAGGCTGCGTGTGGTGGAGCAGGTTGGCTTTAAGGCCAACCCAGGGTGACTTCCAGCTGTGCCCCTTCCTAGGCCGTCAGCCTTGGGGAAGTTACTTGACTCCTTGAGCGTCAATACCCGAGGGCACATTTGTTTGTGGAATTGTGCAGGATCGATACCTGGGGCCGGCTGTTTGCAGAGTTGGGAAGACGGGAGGGAGTTTGGGGCAAGCCCCCAATATATCGCCCGCATAGTGGGCAAATTCCTGGGGGCTGACAGCAGGCCTGGCCTCATTGCAGAAACCGTGTTCGTAATCTTCATCCAACAGCGCTCTTCCTGGGGACTCATTCCATCTGTCTCTCTTAAGATGAACATTCAGATCATTTTTCATCCTTTGTTCTTATTCTTCCTCTGGTCACGTGAGCCTTTCCTTTAGCACAGCTCGTCTCCATCTCTTTGTGCCTGGCAGTGGTGCACAGATGAGCTGCTGAGTCCTTTTTAAAGCTGGCATTATGTTATGTAACTTCCTAGTCCTTGTTTCTGTTCAGTTCCGCCAGCTGAATGATGGAGGTGCTGGAGTGGGTGTTTGGGGCTGGGATGAGGTGGGTGGTAATATTTCTGTAAATCAGGAATCATAGCCCCCGTTTTTTTCCAGCCTCAGGGTTTGAGAAGGTTTGAAAGTTGGCCCCAGGTAACTAAGGGCAACCTAATGGGTGAGCCCTCAGATCCCCCTGGCCATTGCCTTGGCTGAGGCTGGGTATAATTCACTTCAGTGCCCACATACTCACTGTGCTCCTGTAAGTTTGAACTGGGGTCAAAGGGGAGAATGAGAAGTTTCCAACCCTGAGTTCAGGGCAGAAGGAAGTACACAGTCTTTAGAGAGAGAGAATCTGATTTTTAAACTTGCTCTCTTCTTAACAGCATGCAACTTTGGACAGTGACTTCATCTGTAGAAGAGGTATAATGGCCCCTTGTTCATAGAGGGTTTCTGAAGTATATCTGAAATCATCTTAGAGTCCTGGTCCCAGTTGGATCATCATATATATTAAAAAGCTAATGTTCTAATTAGACCAAATAGCAGAACCACCACCTGGACAACCTTCCGGATGAAGCCGGGGCAGCAAGGGCCAGCTGAGGCAGCCAGGGCTGCGAGGGCTAAGCCACTTGCACGAATTTTGTGCACTGGACCTCTAGTATTAAATATCAAGTTATCACTTCCTGTTCCTTTATGAAAATATACCATGTTCTTGTTTGAGGCTAGTGCTTATCTTTCTCTGAGACATTTAAACACTTAAATGCAAAACTTTTGGGGTGGAGAAGAATGTTTTGAGGACAAATGTCTAAGTATAGAAAAACCACTGACTTCAAAACTGAAGCATTGATGGGTGTGTGTGCCCAAGTTGTATAGGCAGGGATTAGCCAACATGTGTCATAGTAACTGGTATCGCGGGCACATATTTAACTGATCATGGCTGGGGTTGGAGGTGGGTCAGAGCAGATGCGAGGCGGCTGGGGAGTGGCAGTCAGCAGTTCCTCACTGACACCTGAGGCTGCAGGGGAGCAGTGGAGTTGAAAGGGGCGTGGGACTGTGCAGCTGGGGATTAGCAGGGCTGGGAGGTCCCTGTCGGAGAAGCACTGGGACCTGACGGAAGAGGGAGGGAAGGAAGCGCATCCAGCAGCTAAGGGCACGCGTGTGTGGGAGCTCCTGGGGGAAGCAGCGGTGAATGGGATGGAGAAGAGGACATTTGGCTGGGGGGTGCGGTGGGTGACCCATGAGCCCAGTGCCAGACCCAGGCTGGCCTTGGCATGTTGCGGAGTTCTGTCCCGAGCCAGTGCAGCAGGAAGTACGGAAGAGTGTTAAACATGTAGACAGTAAGGTCATGTTTGTGCCATGAAAGGGCCCCTCCCGCAGTGTCAGAGTGGACTGGAGAAGGGCCAGAAGGCTGCTGAGCCGTGTATAGTTGACTTTTGTGGATGTGTGTGTGTTAGGATGAATATTACAGTATCTATGATTGGCTTCAAAATCTGTTGGGTATGTGGTGTAGATGAAACAAGTCTGCTTATGAGTTGATGATGTTGATGCTAATGGGTACCTGTGTGTTCATTATGGTATTCTTTTTATTTTGTATATATTTGGGATTTTCCACAAGTTTTTTTAAAAGACTGTTATCATAATCTAGAGCAGTGGTTCTCAATCTTCCTAATGCCGCAACCCTTTAATACAGTTCTTTATGTTGTGGTGATCCCCACCCATAAAATGATTTTTGTCGCTACTTCATAACTGTAATTTGCTACTGTTAAGAATCTTAATGTAAATCTCTGTGTTTTCTGATGGTCTTAGGAGAGCCTGCTAGCTGTTCACGACCCACAGGTTGAGAACCGCTGATCTAGAGGTATATGATGGCAGCAGTCGTGGTGAAGGGACGTAAACATAGGTTTGAGAGAATTGGGAGGTACAGAGTAACAAACCCGAAATAACAAATGACCTAAGCAGACCCAAGCTGCCAAATTTCCTGCAGAATCTCAGGATTTTGCATAGGGTCACCACGTCAAAATAGCGATTTGTTTTAAATGGTCCATTGTTTGCAATTTCTTCTATGACCTGATTAGAATTGTAATTTTCTTGTGATTTCTTGGAACAAATGTTCAATCCAACATCCTGAAGGCACAGGGGTATCTGACACGGAAGCACTGCTCGCTTCCCTGGAGACGGTTTAGTCACTGTGTGCTGTGTGGTCAGTGACAGTAACCACAGTCACAAAATGAAATGATGGCTCTAACCTTTATTTCTGACATCAGCCAATGGGACATAGCATTGTTGGAGAAGAAAACAAAGATGAAACAAATGAATATGACAAAATAACACTTTTTCAAAAAAGGCATTAAACTCATACCAGATACTTACTGAGATGTGTTATGAAATATTGAAAAATTAGAAATGCCTAAGTATCCAATAATAAGTAAATTTTGATATTTCTACTCAGTGGATTTTTGAAATCATTAAAACTACTTTCAAACATTTGATTATAAAAGAGGAATGAATGTTTAAAGCATAAAAGGAAGAACATGTATTTGGACGTATACAGTGTGGTCTTAATTATGGTTTTCTTAAAGTTTAGAACAAATCTGAAAGGGAATATTAAAAAATGTGATGTTATCCCTGAGATGGGGTTATTGGTGATATTTAATATTGCTTTTTTGCATTTTTGTCTAATAAATGAAGGTAAATTATGGCTTGAGAAACTGGAAAGATATATAGTATAAAGCTTTCCTAAGGTTATCTATTTTTAAAAATGAGGGAGACATTTAAAGTTTTGGTGGGAGTAGCAGAGAGACCCATCATATGTGAACACTGACCCAGTGTGTGTGTCTTGCAGGTGCCATGGACATAGCTTTGGGCTCTGCCGCCACTGGGGTCTTTACCAATTCATCCTGGCTGTGGAACAAACTATTTGAGGTAGGAATAATACAGAGACCTGAATTGTGGAGGTGGTTACTCTCGCCTTAGAATGATCAAGTTCTTCAACCACTGTGTTAGAGTGATTTTTATGCTGTAAATAGATTTGCCTTTGAATCGAAAATCTGATTCTTGGTGATTTGGGTTTTCTATAAATGTCTCAAAATAATGGGTATGATACCACCCTCATCCTCTCCTCCATAGCCTCACAGTGATGTGACAGTGACTCCCAAAATTCTACGGCCATAGCGTCTCTGAGGCAGAAAGGTAATGAAGGCAGTTTTGTAAAGGAAGGAGTGGCCTTTAATGAATGAGTGTCGTGAGCAGAGTGGGCCAGCATCTAAACAGGGCTCGCCTGGTCCATGAGTAGGGGTGGCAAGGATGCTCCGGTTACGGTGCTCTGTGTCTCCTCTGTGCCCTTCACAGCCGGCCCTTCCCAAGCTGTCTCCTGCCATCACCACCCCCGTCCCAGCCCCAGGCTTCCACTCACTGCCATCAGCCTTCCCCTGCCAGCCCCACTGTTAGCCTCGCTTAGACTGTCGAGGGGCCGCATGTAACTCTGGCCTTTTGGTGACACCCCTCTTGGCTTGTGATAATCTCTGGTCCCTTTCTTCACCGACTTCTTTTTCAGCCTCCTTTGCCAGTGTTTTCCTTTGTCCACCCGTTGGTGGGTGTTCAGTCACGGGCCACCTGCCCTTTTACTGTCCATGGTCCATACTGGAAGCTCATCTGTTCCGTGGCTTCAGCTCGCCCTTTGCTGATTAGTCCCGTCTCTCTCCTGAACCCCAAGCCCTGCATCCACTTGCTACCAGACAGCTCTGTGTGGCACCTCCTTCTTTCAACAAGTAACTGTGCCAGGAGGAGCAAAAACAAAATGTCCCTGACTGTATTCTTGATGTTGATTTCAAGTTCTAACATTTTCACCCTAAACCGCTTCCTTTTCATCTTTGTCTGCTCCCCATTTGTGAATATCCCCCCTCAACCCCCCCCCCCCCCCCCCCCCCCCCCCCCCCCCCCCCGCCGTGATATCAGCTCAGTTGTCTCCTTCCAGGCTAGGCCACAGGCCTCCCATGCATCCAGTGTCTCTATCTTAGCACCCACGACACTGTGGGTTTTTAAAACATGTAGGCAGCTTTGAAAAGTATCCAAGTGGTATGTGCAACATTATTTAAATAACTGAGACCCTTCATATTAGTTTGATATTAGCAAATGCCCTACAAATTTGTTTTAGAACATAGTACTTGTTTCTTCTTATAATTCTTAAGTAAATGTTTTAATTAATAATAAAATGATTCTGGAACCTGCTATGTAGCTTGATGTTCTAGAGTCATAGGTCGGAACAGCTCTTTTCTTCCTGCATTGAACATCCCACATGGAGAGCCACGTTTACCCAAACCCTTACTTCATCCATTCTTCCAACTCTTGTGCCTGTTCCCTCCTTAGGCCAGTGTTGAAACAGGGGACCGTGTCTGGAGGATGCCTCTCTATGAACATTATACAAAACAGGTTGTAGAGTGCCAGCTTGCTGATGTGAATAACATTGGAAAATACAGGTATGTAAAATGAGCTATAAAAGTACATTTTCCCAACCAGCATTGGTTGCCAGAATGACCATTTTCAATTTTAGTTCTGTTCACAAATGGCTTAACGATCCAATTCTCTTTTGAAGTAGTGCTCATAAGCACTAATTTCTAATGTCTTTTATTTTAAGGCATTTCCAAATTGGCTCTCAAAATTTTGCATATTTTCAAAACTAAAGGTCATTTTTGACAAATGGTAAGGGAAAGAGTTGGGTAATCTAGGAGTTCATAACCTTGGGAAAAGGGGACTCTGGAATTTATCCTTTACTGCTTAAAGCTGTGTCTAAACCCTGGCCCACGTGGCTCAGTTGGTTAGAGTGCCATCCTTGCACCAAAAGATTGCAAGTGCAATTCCTGGTCAGGGCACATACCTAGGTTTCAAGTTTGGACTTTGGTTGGGGCACATGCGAGAGGCCACCAGTCAGTGTTTATCACTTTGATGTTTCTCTCTACCACTCTCTCCCCCTCTTTTCCTTCCTCTCTCTAAAATCTATAAATGTATGCTTAGGTGAGGATTTAAAAAATTAAAGCTATGTTTGAAGATAAATACCTGGAAGTGATATCAATCAGGGTTAACTTCTTCTTTTTTTTTTAAATTATCCTTAATCTACCTTGACTTTATTTCCCCACTTTTTAAAAAAATATATTTTATTGATTTCTTACAGAGAGGAAGAGGGAGGGATAGAGAGTTAGAAACATCCATGAGAGAGAGACATCGATCAGCGCCTCCTGCACGCCCCCCACTGGTAATGTGCCCGCAACCAAGGTACATGCCCTTGACCAGAATCAAACCTGGGACCTTTCAGTCCGCAGGCCGATGCTCTATCCACTGAGCCAAACCAGTTTTGGCTGGGTTAACTTCTTGATCGGTCTCATAAGCTTGACTTTTGCTCTCTGGTCATAGACTCTACTTAGCAAGAATGGAGGATCTTAAAATGTTCTCTGCACATTTAGCTGGGGTAACAACCATTTCTGTTTTTGTTTTGTTTTTTCAGATCCGCAGGAGCATGCACGGCTGCCGCGTTCCTGAAGGAATTTGTGTTTCATCCGAAGTGGGCGCATTTAGACATTGCAGGTGTGATGACCAACAAAGATGAGATCTCGTATCTGCGGAAAGGCATGACCGGGAGGCCCACGAGGACCCTGATAGAGTTCCTGGTTCGGTTCTGTCAAGACAGCCCTTAGCTCAGATACCGTGAAACTCCTTCATTCCATCTTAAATGGGCAGTTGAGCTTCAAAATATTCTGCAAGGGATGAAAATCTTTTAAAGGAAAAAAGGATGATGTTTAAAAATGTAGAACAAAATGAAATTTCTATGCCTTGATTTGTTTTCTCATTTTTATGCAGAGATTTAAAATTGTAAAGCTAGTATCTTGCTTGGAAAACATTTTTAAGATATCCTATATATGATGATTGAATTTTTAAAAAACTACCCAACCACTTTTCAGAGTATATGTTTTTAATTGAGGAGCAAAATTGTATTTCGGATTCGTGATGCCAGGAACACGAGTTACTGTGAAGTTGTCAGAAACAATAAATCCAGCTTTTTGTGCTCCTCGGTGTGGCTCTGGTATTTCTTTATGAGTTACTACTATAAACCCAGTGATGACTGTAACATAACCCATCTCTTTTGGCTTTTTATGTGAATTAAGAAAGTTGAGTCACAGTGATAAAGGGATTATCTCAATGTGAATCATCACTTCAGGGCACTCAATGGTGAGCTGATCAGTTTGTGATGAGGTACTATCATCCCCATGGAACAGATGAGGAAAAGGAGGCACAGAGAGTGTTAGTAACATGCCAACGAGGTCACAACCTAGGAAGTGGGGAAGCAGAGACTAAAACCCAGGCAGCCTGCCTCCCGAGCTGGCACTCCTGTTACACTGGAATGCTTTCTGTCAGCTCAGTGATTTGAATGTGGAATTTATTTCAAATATTGAAATGAGAAACAAGACTGTCAATAGGCAAACTATTTGCCTACAACCTAGGACTGCAGCCAATCAAAACATCCCATTTGTGCAGATTTTAAAGATTGCTTTCCTGTTTTATTTTGGCAGGGGTTGAATCAAATTACCATGAATAGGATGTGTGCTTGTTTCTTTTTTAAGACTTGGAGAAGTTTGTCAGAAAAGCTATTTATGGAGTTATTTTTAATATTTTAAAAACTTGACATCTAAGATGAAGTTAGGTGTCTAAACTGGTTTTGAGACAGGGAATGGAAACGGCCATGCATATTCATGCTATTAGAATTAAAGGTCTC
>PVJN01033567.1:0-23355 GCA_004026805.1 Lasiurus borealis | reverse complement strand
GTCCAGGAAGCACACAGAACCCCATATAAAAGGAATCCAAAGAGGACCACACCAAGACACATCATAATTAAAATACCAAGAGCAAAAGACAAAGAGAGAATATTAAAAGCAGCAAGAGAAAAACAGTTTATTACCTACAAGGGAGCACCCATACGACTGTCAGCTGATTTCTCAACAGAAACAATGCAGGCCAGATGGGAGTGGCAAGAAATATTCAACATGATGAATAGCAAGAACCTACAACCAAGAATAATCTATCCAGCAAAGCTAACATTCAGAATTGAAGGGCAGATAAAGAGCTTCACAGATAAGAAAAAGCTAAAGGAGTTCATCAACTCCAAACCAGTATTATATGAAATGCTGAAAGGTACTCTTTTAGAAGAGGAAGAAGAAAAACTAAAAGCCAAAAAATTATGAACAACAAATACATATCTATCAACAAGTGAATCTAAAAATTAAGTGAATTAAAAATTTGATCAACAGAATAAACTGGTGAATATAATAGAATCGGGAGCACAGAAAGGGAGTGGACTGATAATTCTCAGGGGGAAAGGGGTGAGGGCTGTACAGGGAGAGACTGGACAAAAATCATACACCTATGGATGAGATCAATGGGAGGGAGCTAAGGGCAGAGGGAGGGGTGGGAACTGGGTGGAGGGGTGCTATGGAGGGGAAAAAAGAGAAACAAATGTAATAATTTGAATAATAAAGATTTAATTTTTAAAAAAAAGACTGAATTGGGTCCATTGC
Organism: Lasiurus borealis; assembly: GCA_004026805.1. Taxonomy (NCBI): domain Eukaryota; kingdom Metazoa; phylum Chordata; class Mammalia; order Chiroptera; family Vespertilionidae; genus Lasiurus; species Lasiurus borealis. Next base: position 22,605 of record PVJN01033567.1, on the reverse strand, counting down.
CCATTTTTTTTCCCCTTTCCTTTTGCATGGAATATTTTTCCAGTGTCCACCAGGAAACTAACAGGTTTGCCCCCAACTTGTAAGGCTACCCTGGGCTCCTAGGGCCTTAATGTAAAGGAGCTCTGGCACTGTCAATCCTCTTCTCTAAGTTAAAGACCCTTGGAGTCTGAGTCTCCCCTTTTGCTTCACTAGCTAACCTGTCAGGACATTCTCTTTTCCAATGTCCCTGCTTCCTACAATAGGCATATTAATTCCTTAGCAATCAATGTTTCAGTATTGTATGCTATTTTAAAATATTTAGAAAAGGCAGGGGGAGGAGGGAGCAGGCCCAGCAGCCTGTTCCCAGGCCTCTAGCTGCTTGAATTTTAAACTGCCACATTTTTTCTAGAGATGCAAATCTCAGTTTTTGATAAGCCTGAAAAGGGGGATGAGGGAATTTCTAGCTGCCACCTTTAAGCCCCCCTAACAGAACAGAAAAGTGTCCAAGAAGTCGCCGGGGGTTCTTGAGTCTCATTGGGGCACAAGGAGTCACAAGGAAATTTCCCTCCTTGCTGCTGCCTCCAGCTACTCAAAACAACCTTGGAGGGGATGGGCACTGGGTGAACAGAGGCAGGGAGCAAGGCACGGGTCCCCTGGTGGTGAATGGAGGTGCTCCCACTGAGGAGTTTTCAGCTGGCAGTCCTCTCTCTGTTCCCACTGAGAAAAGTGCTTGCCTCCTGCCAGCGAAGGTGGTGTGGGGATGGAAGGGATAGTAACTCTTACACTGCAATCAGACTCCCTTACCTCTCTGAAAAGCCCCTCTGCTTGAGGGTGTTTCTATTAAAAAGTACTGATTTTAAAAACTAGTAACTTAAGAGCTGCCACACACATAAAAGGACCCAATAGTCCACAAAACATTCTCCTTTTCTTCTAAAGGTTTTACAATGTATTGCAATCACTAGCCATATTAAACTCAAATGGCCAATTGAGACAAACAGTTCTGAGACTGTTCTTCCACCACTGATTAAGACTGGGTGGCAGCAGGTGTCAGAAATAAGATTCATTTAGTTTTTGAGCTTTCTGGGCAGACTTGGTGACTTTACCACCTCTAGCTTCCTTCTTGTAGATAGTCAACTTTAGATTTTGGTCTCTGCTTTAAACCTCTTTGGACCACAATTGTTACAACTTTATCAAATTAATAAACATAAACTGAAATATTATTAGTTAGGCGGGCCAATTACTCCTCTGACAGAGCAAGCACCCCTGGGAAAAAGGAATTCCTAGTGGCCACTTGGGGCAGTTTGCTATCTGTCAGAGCACTCAGCCTTAAATAAATTAAATGTCGTTTTTCTTCTCGCAGACTTTCACACTTACATGAACAAATAATTATACCCAGGCAGAAAAATATCAAAGAAACATCTGTACTTACACCCTTTCAGTGAACAAGTACTCTTACAGTCTTGGGATCTGAGCAGGTAACAGGAACACTGCTGCCCAAGTCCCCTGATGGGGGCCTAACAAGAACAGACATGGAACCTCCTTTCCCATGTCCCACATTCCAGGACAGGATTCTCGACCCATGTTTCAGCAAAACAGAAAAGGGACTCAAGTTGGACAAAGGAAACAAGACTAACAGACTCGACAGATAAATGCCCCATCAAACAACCTAGGGAGTTTCTTGAGAACTCGGTCCATCTCCCATAATGAAGGCGAGACCAGGAGGGACAGCGCAGGGAGACTGAGGACTCAGGAAGCGAATACCGGGAGAAGGGGAGAGGCATGCAAACACCGCTGCCGCCACCTCCCCTGCTTTTTCTGGCTCCGCTGCCACCACTGCAGGTCAGTGGGCAGGACAATGAAATATGGTAGCAATGAAGTTTGGTAACAATCAACTCAGGTAGAAACTGCTGTTTGGCTTCTGAACTTAAGTTTCCACTCAACTTGATTGCTACCATACTTCACCTTAATATGTGGTCTATTTTTGAGAATGTGCACTTGAAAGAATATATAATCTGTTGCTTTGAAGTGAAATCTTCTGTAAATATTGGTTAGATCCATCTGACTTAGTGTGTCATTAAAAGCCTCTGTTTCCTTGTTAATTTTTCTGTCTGAAAGATCTATCCAGTGATGTCAGTTAGGTGGTTAAAGTCCTCTCTCTCCCACACCCATGACTATATTGTTGTCAATTTCTTCCTTAAAGTCCATCAACAAATTTTTAATGTACTTGGGTATTCCTCTATTTCTTGTTGAATCACTCCCTTTAGTATTATAAAGTGGCCTTCTTTGTCTCTTGTTATATAGCCTTTGTTTTGAAGACTATTTTGTCTGATATGAGTATTGCTACTCTAGTTTTATTTTTTTCCTTTCCATTTGCATGGAATATATTTTTCCATCTCTTCACTCTCAGTCTTTTTGTATCATTTGTTCTGAGGTGGGTCTCTTGTAGACAGCATATATATGGGTCTTGTTTTCTTATCCATACAGTCACCTTATATCTTTTGACTGTGTATAGGGTGACTGCATGGATAAATTTAAGGTTATTGTTGATAGGTATTTACTTATTTCCATTTTTATGCTCTTTATGTCCATTATCCTCTCTCTCTCTCCTTTTCTTCTTCTTAAAGCACTCCCTTTAACATTTCTTGCATTACTTGTTTGATGGTAATGTGCTCCTTTAAGATCTTTTTGTCTGGAAAGCTTTTTATTTCACATATTTTAAATGATGGCCTCCCTGAATTAAGTAGTCTTGGATTTAGGCCCTTACTTTTCATTATCTCAAGTACTCCATGCTACTCCCTTCTGACATCAAGTGTTTCTCTTGAGAAGTCAGTTGACATTCTAATGGGAACTCCTTTGTAGGTAATTTTCTATCCTGCTGCCTTTAAGATTCTTTCTTTGTCTTTAACATTTGCCATTTTAATTATGATGTGTCTAGGTGTAGATCTCTTTGGGTTCATCTTGATCAGGTCTCTCTGTGCCTCCTGAATTTGTGTGGTGTTTTCCTTCACTGGGTTGGGAAAGTTTTCTGTCATTATTTATTTAAACAGGTTCTCAGTTCCTTGCTCATCCTCTTCCTTCTGCTATTTCAATAACATGGTTGTTGTTACATTTCATGTTGTCTCTATCTTAAGGAAATATATCTCCCTTAAGCTATCTTCCTGTTTTTTAATTCTTTTTTTCTATTTCCTGCTCTAATTGGATATTTATTTCTATCTTCTCTTCCAAATTTCTGATTCAGTCCTCTGTTTCATCCAATCTACTTTTAATCGCTTCCTGTATATTCTACACGTCAGATATATCATTCTTCATTTCTGTTTTGCTCTTGTTTATGGCTTCTATATCCCTTCTCATGATGTTGCAATTTTCACTAAGTTTCTTAAGCACCTTTAAAACCATTGCTTTGTACTCTATTTATGATAGGTTCCTTGACTCCATCTCATTTAGTTCTTTTTCTGGAGATTCCTTCATTTCTCTTGTTTGGGGGTTGCTTCTTTGTCTCTCCATTTCAGCTGTCTCTTTGTATTTGCTTCTATGCATTGGGTAGAACCTCTATGAATCCCAGTCTTTATGGAATGGCCTTATGTAGAAGATGTCTTGAGGGGTCCATTAGTGTAATCTTTTTGTTCACCTAAGCTGGATGCTCTAGGAGTGATCCTTATGTGCATTGTTTGGATTCTCCTGTTGTAATTGGGACTTGATTACTAATGTCCCATTTGTGGAAGAGATCTCCCCTCTGACTTGCTGCCAGTGAGGTTCAACCCCAAAGTTGTTGTGGCAGCTATCTAGTTGTTTGGGACTCCTTAGCCCAGAGGCTGGGTCTGCCTTGAGTTTTACACCTTGTTTGACCCTGTTCTAGGCTATACTTTCTTCCTCCATGGATCTCTTCTGTGTCAGATGCAGGTGCTTGGGGTCTGCTGGCCTTTGTGTCACTGAGAAGTTTGGAATGGTGTCTATGGCAGAGACCCAAACTGTTGTTTCTGACTAATTAGGTCAGGAAAAGACTCAAACCCTCCAGATAACCATCTCTGTCTGGAGACTGATTGAATTCAGTCTGGAATGTTCTCAAGCAATCATCCAAAGGTTGGGAAAGGTTTTTTTTTTTTTTCATTTTTTTATTGATGTATTACATGTGTATATATCTTCCCATTGGCCTCCTCACCCCACAGTGTCTGGCATCCATTAGTTATGCTTATATGTATGCATACAAGTCCTTCAGTTGATCTCTTATCTACTCCACCTAATCTTCCCACTGTAATTTGACAGTCTGCTTGATATTTTACTGTCTCTGTATCTATCTTTTTGATCATCAGTTTATAATGGGCTTTATTATCCACAAATGAGTGAGATCAAGGAATATTTTTCTTTCATTGACTGGCTTATTTCACTTAGCATAATGCACTCCAGTTCCATCCAGGTTGCTGCAGATGGTAAGAAATCCTTCTTTTTATGGCAGCATAGTATTCCATTGTGTAGATGTACCATAGTTTTCTGATCCAGTCATCTGCTGATGGGCACCTAGGATGTTTCCAAATCTTAGCTATTATGAATTGTGCTACTATGAAAATAGGGAATGCATATATCCTTTCTGATTGCTGCTTCTAGTTTCTTAGAATATATTCCTAGGAGTGAGATTACTGAGTCAAATGGGAGTTCCATTTTTAGATTTTTAAGGAAAATCTATACTGTTTCCGCAGTGGCTGCACCAGTCTGCATTTCCACCAGCAGTGCACGAGGATTGCTTTTTCTCCACTTCCTCGCCAACATTTGTCATTTGTTGATTTGTTGATGATTGTCATTCTGACAGGTTTGAGATGCTATGGCATTGTCATTTGATTTGCATCTCTCAGATAATTAGTGAGATTTGAGCATGTTTTCATGTGTCTCTTGGCCTTCCTTCTGTATTCTTTTAAAAAGATTCTATTTGGGTTCACTGTCCACTTTATTTATTTTTTGGATCATTAATCTTTCTTTTATTAAGTTGTATAAGTTGCCTGTGGATGTTGGTTAAATATCAGTGATAACATTTGAAAATATGTTTTCCCATACAGTGGACTTTCTTGTTGTTTTTTTGATGGATTCTTTTGCTGTGAAATTTTTTTTTCATTTTGATGTAGTCCCATGTGGGAACCTCTTTCATGTCCCACGTGGTTCAGGTTCTGGAGAAGGCCACACGCAAATGAAAAGAGAGATTAGAAAAGCATTAATTTGGTGATATGGGAGGGCCCAGCGGGAGTCTTCCTCTAGTGGAAAAACTACCACCTTCCTTTGGCCTTGCCATCCCTTTTATTCAGATTTGGGGTACATCCTTTTCCCTGAAGCAGGCAATTCCAATAACAAGTAGATTATCTTATCAGTAAGGATGTACAGGATTATTTGATGGGGAAGTTCATTGTCTCAATTAGATAGAGGGTGGCTGGCTTTGACCTTTCAGAGCTTCAAGGTTGACCAGTCTTCCAGGTTGCTTGTCCACTTTCTATTAGTGAGACAATTATTGGTTTCTGGCAGTCCAATTTGTTTATTTTCTCTTTGGCTTCCATTGGCCTAGGAGCAGTATCAGTGAAGAAGTTACTTCAGCATATGTCTGACATTTTGCTGCCTGTGGATTCTTCTAGTATTTTTATGGTTTTCCATCTTATGTTTAAGTCTGTGTCCATTTTCAGTTTATGTTTTGTGTATGGTGCAAGTTGGTGGTCTAGTTTCATTGTTTTATATATCTCTGTCCAATTTTCTCAACATCATTTATTGAACAGACTGTCTTGACTCCATTGTATGTTTATGCATTCTTTGCCAAATATTAATTGAGCATAGTGGTTTGGGTTGATATCTGGATTCTATATTCTATTCCAATGGTCTATATGTCTGTTCTTGTGCCAGTACCAGGCTGTTTTTGAGAACAGTGGCTTTGTAATACAGCTTGAAACCTGGTATTGAGATCCCACCTACTTATTCTTCTTTCTCAGGATTGCTCTGGCAATTTGCGGTCTTGTTTTGTTCCAGATGAATTTTTGGAGAGTTTGTTCTAGGTCTGTGAAATATGCCATTGGTATTATAATGGGGAGTGCATTGAATTTATAGATTTCTTTGGGTAGAATGGACATTTTAATGGATTCTACCAATCCATGACGACAGTACGTTCCTCCATCTGTTTACATCTTCGTCTATCTTTTTTTTTTTTTCAGTATCCTGTAGTTTTGTGCATGTAGGTCTTTTACCTCTTTAGTTAGGTTTATTCCTAGGTATCTTAATGTTTTCAGTACAATGGTATATGGGATTTCTGTTTTAGTCTCCCTTTCTGTAAGTTCTCTATTGGTATATAGAAATGCAATAGATTTCTTGGTGTTAATTTTGTATCCTGCTACATTGCCAAATCCATTTATTAAATCCATTAGATTTTTGATGGAGTCTTTAGGGTTTGCAATGTTCAGTATCATGTCATCTGTGAATAAGGACAGTTTTACTTCTTCTTTTCCAATTTGGATGCATTTTATTTTTTCTTATTTAATAGTAATGGCTGGTACTTTATGTCAAACAGGAGTGGTGAGAGTGGGCATCTCTGTCTTGTTTCTGTTCTTAGGGGAAATGGTTTTAGTTTTTGTCCATTGAGTGTGATACTGGCTGTGGGTTTTTCATATATGGCTTTTATGATATTGAGGTATGATACTTCTATTCCTACCTTGCTGAGTTTTTATCAAGAAGAGTGTTGGACATGAAAACATGTTCAAAGTCATTAATCATCCGAGAGATGCAAATCAAAACGACAATGCAATACCATCTTACACCTGTCAGAATGGCAATCATCAACAAATCAACAAACGACAAGTGTTGGTGAGGATGTGGAGAAAAAGGAACTCTTGTGCACTGTTGGTGGGAATGCAGACTGGTGCAGCCACTGTGGAGAACAGTATGGAGTTTCCATAAAAAACTAAAAATGGATCTCCCATTTAACCCTGTAATCCCACTCTTAGGAATTTATCTTAAGAAATCACAAACACCAATCAGAAAGGATTTATGCACCCCTATGTTCATAGCTGCACAATTTACAATAGCTACAATTTGGAAACAGCCTAGGTGCCCTCAGCAGATGAATGGATCAGAAAACTGTGGTACATCTACACAGTGGAATTCTATGCTGCCATTAAAAAGAAGGAATTCTTACCATTTGCAGCAACCTGGTTGGAGTTGGAGAACCTTATGCTTAGTGAAATAAGACAGTCAATGAAGGAGAAGCATCACATGATCTCACTCATTTGTCGATAATAAAGAACATTATAAACTGATGAACAAAAGGATAGATACAGAGGCAGTAAAGCTTCAAACAGACTGTGAAATTACAGCAGGAAGATTAAAGTTAAGTGAGCTAGATAAGAGATCAATCAAAGGACTTGTATGAATGTATATAAGCATAACCAATGAACATAGACACTGGGGGTTGGGGTATGCCTGGGAGGGAGAGGGGCAATGGGGAGATATGTATAAAAAATTAATAAAAATTTAAAAAATTAAAAATTAAAAAAATTAAAAAAAAAGAAGGGAGTTGGAATTCTGAATAAACCAAGATGGTGGCATAGGTGAACACCTAAACTACTGTCGCACACAACAATTTCAAAACTACAACTAAAAGAGAAATGGACAACATCTAGAACCACAGGAAAGCTGGCTGAGTGGAAATTTTACAACTAGAAGGAAAAAGAGGAGCTCATGAAGACTCAAAGGACCTGTAAAAAGATGAGGTACGAAGACACGCTCATGGAGAGGAAGGGTGGCAGAGGGGCTGGCTTCCTCTAGCAGGAGGGAGACGGAAACTCCTAACTACACTGAACCCCACTTCTGACTGCACTGAACCCTAATTCTGGGTAAGACTCATATGGGGGGAGTCTGGACTGTGGTGAAAAGAGGAGTGCACAGAAACTTAGGGGAGCCACAAAAGGCAGAGGACTGGAGTCATGGGCAAAGAGGACTGACTGCTGATTGTGCCCCGGGCTTTCTCTAGTGGGAGGAAAACAGAACATCCATACTGCACTGAAATCTATGTCCAACTGCACTGAACCCCAGTTTTGGATGAGACCCTGGGGACCCAGACTCATACGGGTCCCAGAATGCACAAAGGCAGAGGTCTAAAGGTGTATGCACATGTGCACAGAGAGGGCTGCAGTGATTACCAAGGGCACTGAGACCCAGGGCCTACCGTGTAGGGCAGGGCTGATGGGAAGCCATGGATGTCTGCTCAGCTCTGAGATTCCTCCACATCGAAGCCCACACACAGATGCTGTTGCAATTTTGCAAGTCTTAAGGCTGAGTCCAGCACAGAAGTTCTCTGGGTGCAAACAGAGCTGCTCCTCACCAATTGGCTTGGAGGTCAATTCCCCCCAGTGATAGAAACAATAAACAAGACTTAACTACAAGACTGTATACACAGTCCATAAAGAGATGCACCAAGAGTGTCAACCTCAGGTAACTGGGAGGCAGAGCTACTGAACCATATAGGACACCTAGCATAAAAAGCTACTCTACCAACTCTGGGAAGCAGCAAAAATGCAGAGACAAAGGAACAGATCACAAACAAAAGAAATAGAGGAAAACAAAAACTGGATATAGAGTTCAAAACCACAGTTATAAGGTTTTTTAAGAACTTCCTAGAAAAGATGGATAAATTTAGCAAGACCGAAGAGGAGATGAAAAAGAACCAACTAGATATTAAACATACACTGACTGAAATAAAAAATATTATACCCAGCACAATCTCAGACATATGCCGAAAGAACTTCTTCCCTGATACTGCTCCTAGGGCAATGGAAGCTAAAGAAAAAAATAAACAAATGGGACTACATCAAAATAAAAAGCTTTTGCACAGCAAAAGAAACCATTAAAAAAACAACAAGAAAGACCACTGTATGGGAGAACATATTTGCAAATGTTATCACTGATAAAGGTTTAATCTCCAACATCTACAGCCAACATATACAACTTAAGAAAAGGAAGATAAATGATCCAATAAAAAAAAAATGGGCAACTGAGGGAACCTCTTTCCACGTCCCATGTGGTTTAGGGTTCCCGGTTCAGGGTTCGGGTTCTGAAGGACGCCGCACGAAAACGAAAAGAGATACTAGAAAATATTAATTTGGCAATTTTGGGGGGCCAGACGGGAGCCTTCCTCTGGTGGAAAGGACTACCACTTGCTCTGGCCTTTTTCTCCCTTTTATTAAGGCTTTGGGACACACCCCTAGCCTTTAGGCAGGAAATAACAAAACAGAAATTAACATGAAACAAACAGGTAGAGGCTGCTTCAGCTAACAATGTTTTCAACGAAACAGTGAGTGATTAGTTCTGATCTTTCAGAGCAATTAAGGTTGACCAGCCTTCTGGTTTCCTGTTTACATCCATTTAGTGAGAACAATGTTTGGTGTCTGAAAGGCAACGGACCTAAATAAAACCTTTTCGAAAGATGACAGAAGGAAGGCCAAGAGACACATGAAAACATGCTCAAAGTCGCTAATTATCCAAGAGATGCAAATCAATATGACAATGTGAAACCATCTCACACCTGTCAGAATGGCAATCATCAACAAATCAACAAATGACAAGTGTTGGCGAGGATGCGGAAAAAAGGGAACCCTTGTCCACTGTTGGTTGGAATGCAGACTGGTACAGCCACAGTGAAGAACAGTATGGAGTTTCCTCAAAAAATTAAAAATGGAACTCCCATTTGACCCAGTAATCCCACTCTTAGGAATATATTTTAAGAAACCAGAAACACCAATCAGAAAGGATTTATGCACCCCTATGTTCATAGCAGCACAATTTACAATAGCTACAATTTGGAAACAGCTTATGTGCCCATCAGCAGATGAGTGGATCAGAAAACCATAGTATATCTGCACAATGAAATTCTATGCTGCCATTAAAAAGAAGGAATTCTTTCCATTTGCAGCAACCTGAATGGAACTGGAGAGCCTTATGCTAAGTGAAATAAGCCAGTAAATGAAGGAGAAACACCATATGATCTCACTCATTTGTGGATAATAAAGAACATTATAAATTGATGAACGAAAGGATAGAAACAGAAACAGTAAAGCATCAGACAGAATGTCAAATTACAGCAGGAAGGTTAAGGAGAGGTGGGGTAGATAAGAGATCAACCAAAGAACTTGTATGCATGTATATAAGCATAACCAATGAACACAAGACACTTGGGTGTTGAAGTATGCCTGGGAGGGAGGGGTGGCAATGAAGAGATATGTATACATGTAACACAATAAAAAAAAATTATACAGAGACCTAACAGAATGCAAGAATCAAGTCAAAGAATTGAAATACAAAGAAGCAGAAAATACTCAACTGGAAAAGCAAAATGCAAAGAAAATACAAATATGTGAAGATAGTGTAAGGAGCCTCTGGGACAACTTTAAGCGTATCAACATCAGAATTATGGGGGTTCCAGAAAAGGAGAGAGAACAAGGTAAAGATACTGAAAACCTCTTTGAAGAAATAATGCTGAAAGCTTCCCCCATCTGGTGAAAGAAATAGATTTACAAGTCCAGGAAGTGCACAGAACCCCAAACAAAAGGGATCCAAAAAGGACCACAAGACAGATCATAATTAAAATGCCAAGAACAAAATACAAAGAGAATAATAAAAGCAGCAAGAGAATAACACTTAATTACCTACAAGAGAACACCCATACGATTGTCAGCTGATTTCTCAACAGAATCTATGCAGGCCAGATGGGAGTGGCAAGAAATATTCAAATGATGAATAGCAAGAACCTACAACCAAGATTACTTTACCCAGCAAAGTTATCATTTAGAATTGAAGGTCAGATGAAAAGCTTCACAGATAAGAAAAAACTAAAGCAATTCATCAACACCAGTATTATATGAAATGCTGAAAGGTATTCTTTAAGATGAAGAAGAAGAAAAAGGTAAAGATAAAAATTATGAACCACAAATACATATCTATCAATAAGTGAATCTAAAACTCAGTGAATTAAAACAGAATAAATTGGTGAATATAATAGAATCAGGGGCATAGAAAGAGAGTGGACTGATAATTTTCAGGCAAAAAAAGGTGAGGGGGATGCAGGGAGAGACTGGACAAAAATCATACATTGATGGATCAGGACAAGGTGGGGGAGGTAAGAACAGATGGGGTGGGAGCCAGGTGGAGGGGAGCTATGGGAAAACAAAGAGGAATATTTGTAATAATCTGAACAATAATGATTTATTTAAAAAATAAAAAATAAAAAAATTATAAATTAAAAAAAATTAAAGAAAGAAAAATCTAAAAAAAAAACGGGTGTTGGATTTTTCAAATTCTTTTTCTGCATCAATTGATATGACTATGTGATTTTTTCCCCCTCAATATTTATGTGATGTATCACATTTATTGATTTGTGGATATGGTACCATCCTTGCATCCCAAGGATAAATCCTGCTTGGTGATGGTGTATGATCTGTCTGATGTACTGCTGGATCTGATTTGCTAGGATTTTGTTGAGGATTTTGGCATCTATGTTCATGAGGGATATTGGTCTGTAATTCTCTTTCATTGTATTGTCTTTATCTGGTTTGGGTATTAGGGTGATTCTAGCTTCATAGAATGAGTTTAGGTTTTAGTTTTATCTTGAATGTTTGGTATAACTTTCCTGTGAAGCCATATGGGCCTGGGCTTTTGTTTGCTGGAAGCTTTTTGATGACTCCTTCAATTTCTTCCATAATTATTGTCCTATTGAGATTTTTAGAATCTTACTGATTGAATTTTGAAAGGTTGTAATTTTCTAGGATTATGTCCATTTCCTCCAGGTTGCCCAGTTTCTTGGAATAGAGTTGTTCATAGTATTTTTTAACCATCTTTTGTATTTCGGTGGGGTCTTTTTTTATTTCGCCACTATCATTTCTGATTTTATTTGAGTGCTCTCTCTTTGCTTATAGGTGAGCCTGGCTAGAGGTTCATAAATCTTCTTTGTTCTTTCATAAGCCAGTTCTCAGTTTCATTGATTTTTTTTTGTTTTGTTTCTATGTCACTTATTTCTGCTCTAATTTTTATTATTTCCTTTTTTCTGCTCACTCTGGGCTTTTCTTGTTGCTCTCTTTCTAATTCTTTGAGTTTTCACGTTAGATGATTTACTATCATTTTTTCTTGTTTTTTGAGGTAGGCCTGTAGAGCTATAAAGATCCCTTTCAAGACTTCTTTCATTATGTCCCATTGATTTTTTATTGTTGTGTTTTTATTGTCAGTTTCCAGGATGTTTTTAATTTCTTCTTTGATCTCATTGGTAACCCAATCAATATTTAATAACGTGCTATTCAGCTTCAAAGTGGTTGAGTGTTTGGGATTGTTTTTATTATAGTTTATTTCTAATATTATGCCATTGTGATCTGAAAAGATGCTTGGTATGATTTCAATCTTCTTGAATTTGGGTTGACTTTGCTTGTGACCCAGTATGTGGTCTATTTTTGAAAATGTCCTATGTGCACTTGAGAAGAATGTATATTCTGCAGCTTTTGGGTGAAATGTTTTGAAGACGAAAATTTGATCCATCTGATCTAGTGAATCATTTAGGATTGTTGTTTCTTTGCTGACTTTTTTGTCTAGAGGATTTATCCAGTGATATCAGTGGTGTATTAAAGTCCCCATACTATGATTGTATTATTGTCTATGTCACTCTTAATATCTTCCAGGAGATTTTTTATGTATTTTGGTGCTCTTGCATTGGATGCATATATGTTTACCAGGGTTATTCCCCTTGTTGTATTGATCCCTTTAGTATAATGAAGTGGCCTTCCTTATCTCTTGTTATGGCTTTCACACTGAGAATCAGGTCCCTGTGGGCACAACTGCCAAGATTTGAAGTCACTGGCTCTTAGTGTGAATGTACTGGGAATCAGGGATCTAAGGTACATGTAATGAGGAATGTAGTCTAGTCACTGTTGGTCAATGCTGCCTCTTGTGTGGAGATTCATGGTCCCCGATCTGCCCAGGAGACTGGGTTGCTCAGTCACATTGCATTGATAGGATATCCATTTCAGCCTTGTGGTAAACAGCCTTCTGAGTGCACTTGCCCTCCATCAAAGTCAGGTGGCACTGCCCCTTAGTGGGTAGGTGTGGGGTCTGGTCATGTGGGTGGTCACTGTGGAAAACAAACTCCCTGTGTCCATGTACCCAGGTTCCAATTCAGTGCTACCTTCCTGTGTGGGCACAGAGACTGGTTCTGGGGAATCAACTCCCTAAGACCACACATCCAGGTTCAAATTCACTGCATACTCTCTGCTAAGGTGCAGGGTCTGGTTATGGGAAACTAACTCACTGAGTATACAACTCCAGGTTCAAATTCAGTACTTTCTCCCTGCATGGGTGTAAGATCTGGTCACAGAAAACCATCTCCCCAAGGTCATGCAATTATGCTCACATTCAGGACTGCCTTCCTGTCTGGGAATGGAGGTGAGTTATGGGAAACAAATTCACCAATTTTGCAAATCCGGGGTCAAGTTCAGCACTGTCTCCCTGCCCTGCGTAGGTTGGGATCTATCGACCAGCTCCCTAGAGATGAGCGGCTAGGATGGAATTCCGCTCAGTTTTCCTGTCTGGGCATGGAGACTCTTCACGGGCAACAAACTTCCCATGTCTGACACTAAGGCTCAAAGTCAGGCAGATTCGCCACTGCTTTGTGTGTGCATAAAGCCTTATTGTGTGGCTGGGGTTTGGTAGTTTCTATGTTGCTGCTGCCCAGTTGGTGGGGGAGGAGGATTGACTTTGTGACTCACAGAAATCTGCAGCCAGGTGCCTGGAGTCCTGGTGTCCCTGGGTCTGTAGCTGTGGTGGTAGATCTTCTATAAGAGTGGCTGTAAGGTCCTGATTTGCTTCCAAGAGCAGACTGGCAGGATCCTCTTCCTAAGCAGTTCTGTTCTTCAAGATGGCATGGTCTCTGTGTCGGTGGGGTCCTCTCTGGAGTGTTTGCAGCAGCCGCAGAGTTTTGCCGTCTAAGACTGCCCAATTGGCAGCCTCCTGGAAGAGCTGCAGGGTCTAACTGTACCTATTTCATACACACACACACACACACACACACACACACATCCACACACACCTCTATCATTCCCTCTTTCACACACTCTCCCTCCCTACCTATAGCTCTACAAGTCTACTGCAAAAAAAAGAAAAGAAAAGAAAAGAAAGCTTGGAAATGTTCCTTCCTCTTGAATTTTTTGGAATAGTCTGAGGATAGCTTTTAGTTCTTCTTTGAGTGCTTGGTAGAACTCCCCTGTAAAGCTGTCTGGACCAGGGCTTTTGTTTGCTGCAATATTTTTTTATCACTGTTTCAATTTCTTTGGTAGTTATCTGCCTATTCAGGTTTTTAGATTCTTGGTTGAGTTTTGGGAGCTTGTATTTTTCTAAGAATATGTCCATTTCATCTAGGTTGTTCATATTGTTGGAATAGAGTTCATAGTATTTTTTCACAATCATTTGTATTTCTGTAGGATTGGTTGTTATTTTACTTCTTTCATTTCTGATTTTATTTATTTGGGTCCTCTCTCTTTGCTTCTTGGTGAGCCTAGCTAGAGGTTCATCAATCTTGTTTATCCTTTCAAAGAACCAGCTCTTGGTTTTGTTGATCTTTTTGTATTGCTTTTTTTGGGTCTCTACATCATTTATCTCTGCTCTGATGTTTATTATTTCCTTCTGCTTACTGTGAGCTTTTCTTGTTGCTCTCTTTCTAATTCTTTGAGTGGTAGGGTTAGGTAATTTATTACCTTCCTTTCTATCCTTCCTTCCTTTCATACCTCAACATAATAAAAGCCTTATATGACAAACCTACAGCCAACATAATATTCAATGGGCAAAAGCTAAATCCATTTCCCCTAAGAATAGGAACAAGAGAAGGATGCCCACTTTCACCACTCCTGTTTGACATAGTACTAGAAGAACTAGCCATAGTGATCAGACAAGAAGAAGAAATAAAAGGCATCCAAATTGCAAAAGAAGAAGTAAAACTGCCCTTATTCGCAGATAACATGATACTATACATAGAAAATCCCAAAGATTCCATCAAAAAACTACTAGACCTAATAAATGAATTTGGCAATGTAGCAGGATATGAAATTAACAATCAGAAATCTATGGCCCTTTTTATACACCAATAATGAACTCACATAAAGAAAAATGCAAAAAAGAAAGAAAGAAAGAAAGAAACCCAATCCCATTTACCATTGCAACAAAAAGTTAAGATACCTAGGAGTAAACTTAATCAAGGACATAAAAAAATCTGTACTTGGAAAACTACAGAACATTGAAAAAAAAATAGAGAAAGACATAAATAAATGGAAGAACACACTATGTTCATGGATTGGTAGCATCAATATCATTAAAATGTCCATACTACCTAAAGCAATCCATAGATTCAATACAATACCTATTCCAATACCAATGGCATATTTCAAAGATCTAGAACAAACTCTCCAAAAATTCATCTGGAATGAAAAATTTTTAAAAAAGACCCCGAGCCCTAGCTGGTTTGGTTCAGTGGATAGAACGTTGACCTGTGCACTGAAGGGTCCCAGGTGGATTTCGGCCAAGGGCACATGCCTGGGTTGCAGGCTCGGTCTCCAGTGGGAGGTGTGTGCAGCAGGCAGCCAGTCAATGATTCTCTCTCATCATTGATGTTTCTATCTCTCTCTCCCTCTCCCTGCCTCTCTGAAATTACTAAAAATATATTTTAAAACACACACACACACACCAAAACTCAAGTAGTCACAGCTGTCCTGAGAAAGCAGAACAAAGTTGGAGGGATCACAATACCAGACATCAAACTATATTACCAAGCCAAGGTTCTCAAAACTGCCTGGTACTGGCTCAAGAAGAGACATATAGACCAATGTAACTGAATAGAGGACCCAGAAATTGACCCAAGCCATTATACTCAATTCATATTTGACAAAGGAGGCAAGAGCATACAATGGAGTCAAGACAATCTCTTCAATAAATGTTGCTGGAAAATTTGGTCAGATATAGGGGTGGGGGTTGGGGGGGATGAAACTAGATCACCAACTTATATCATACACAAAAAACAAACTCAAAATGGATGAAGGACTTAAATGTAAGATGGGAAACCATAAAAATCGTACAAGACTCCATAGGCAGAAAAATTGCAGACATATGTCATAGCAATATCTTTACAGACATAGCTCCTAGGGCAATGGAGGCTAAAGAGAAAATACATGAATGGAACTACATCATAATAAAAAGCTTCTGCACAACAAAAGAAACCATCAATAAAACAAGAAAGCCCACTGCATGGGAGAACATATTTGCCAATGATATTCCCAATAAGGGTTTAATCTCCAATATTTACAGATAACTCATACAACTTAATAAAAGGAAGATAAATGATCCAATCAAAAAATGGGCAAAGGACCTAAATAGACACCTTTTGAAAGAGGACATACAAAAGTCCAAGAGAAATATAAAAAGCATGCTCAAAGTCACTAATTATCTAAGAGATGCAAATCAAAACAACAATGAGATACCATCTCACACCTTTCAGAATGGTCATAACAAACAAGTGCTGGGGAGGATGTGAAGAGAAAGGAAACCTCCTTTCACTGCTGGTGGAAATGCAGACTGGTATAGCCCCTGTGGGAAACAGTATGGAGTTTCCTCCAAAAGTTAACAATGGAACTCCCATTTGACCCACTAATCCCACTTCTAGGACTATATCCCAAGAAACCAGAAACACCAATCAGAAATGTATATGCACCCCTATGTTCATAGCAGCTCAATTTATAATAGCTAAGATTTGGAAACAGCCTAAGTGCCCAACAACAGATGAGTGGATTAGAAACTTGTGACACACCTACACAATCGATGCTATGCCACTATAAAAAAAGGAAGAACTTTTAACATTTGCAGCAGCATGGATGGAACTGGAGAGCATTATGCTAAGTGAAATAAGCCAGCCAGAGAAAGATAAACATCATATAATCTCACTCATATGTGGGATATAATGATCAATATAATTGGATGAATAAGAATAGATCCAGAAACAAATGGCCAGGGAGGGGGATTAAAGAGCCACCAAAGGACTTGTATGCATGCATAATAGCATAACCAAAGGACACAGGCACTGAGGTAGTGGGGGCTTGCCTGAGGTGGGAATGGCTGGGGGTCAAGTGGGAAAACTTTAGACAATAAATAAAAAATAAATTTAAAAAATTAATTAATTAAAAAGAAAACACAGGGGACAACCTTAATACAGTGGATTTGGCAATAGTGTCTTGGTTGTGACATCAAAAGCACAGACAACAGCTGAAACCTGTTTGATTCAGTGGATAGAGCATCTGCCTGTGGACTGAAAGGTCCCAGGTTTGATTCTGGTCGAGGGCATGTACCTTGGTTGCGGGCACATCCCCAATAGGGGGTGTGCAGGAGGCTGCTGATTGATGTCTCTCTCTCATCCATGTTTCTAACTCTATCCCTGTCCCTTCCTCTCTGTAAAAAATCAATAAAAAATATATTTAAAAAAATTAAAAGCACAGACAACAAAAGCAAAAATAGACAAATGGAAATAATTCAAACTTACAACTTTGTGTGTCAAAGGGCACAATCATCAGAATGAAAAAACAATCTATGGGATGGGAGAGAATATTTTCAAATCATATATCTAATTAATATCCAGAATATACAAAGAAATCCCACAAATCAACAACAAAAAGTCAAATAAGCTGATTTAAAAATGGCTAAAGGGGAGGTCGGTAATTGCGCCCAGCTCCTGCAGCGGCTGCTAGGGCTCACGGTGAGGCCCGGTGGGCAAAGGCGGGGCTGGCGCGTGGGTAGGCCGTGGCCCGACCTTGGCCTCGGCCGCACGGCCTCCCCATGCCAGTTGGGACTCTTCGGAGCAGAACGGAGGTTGGGTCCGGGCCGCCGGATGGATAGGAGGCAGAGGAGAAGCGGTGGCGGTGATGGACACCCTAGAGGAAGAGAGCTTCGTGCTGTCTTCCTTTTCCGCCTCTGATGCAGAGTTCGACGCTGTGGTTGGCTACTTAGAGGACGTTATCATGGACGACGAGTTCCAGTTATTACAGAGAAATTTCATGAACAAGTACTACCCGGAATTTGAAGACACAGACTAGAATAAACTCATCTACACGCTTATTTTTAAAGAATATATTTCTTTGGTGGAAAAGTACGGTGAAGAACAGCTCCTGGAGTGGATTCCTGGGTTTAACATGGCGGCCTTCACCACCACCTTACAGCACCACCACAAAGATGAGGTGGCCAGTGACATATTCGACATGTTGCTCACATTTACCTATTTTCTGGCTTTTAAGAAATGTTTCTGGATTACAGAGCAGAAAAAGAAGGCCGGGGACGGGACTTAAGCAGTGGTCTCGTGGTGACCTCACTGTACAAACCATCCTCTGCCTGCTTCCCAGAACAACCGGCGGCACTAGGGCCCCTCCAGCAATGACATCGCTCAACATCAGCCCAGTGCACCGGGAGAGGCGTCAGCGACAGCTAGCAACGGAAGTATAGATCTTGGGGAGACTGGCTCTGTTCTGCAATTCTTTATTAACATCAAGTATTGATGGAGGGGGAAAAAAGGCATGAGCCTCCTGAGACCCGTTTCTTCAGAAAACCCTAGTGTTCTGTATCCCTAGTACTCTTCCCTCAGTGGCCATCCCTCTCGGGGCTTGAGTCAGATCCTCTGGACAATTCCACGTCCAGCATTCCATCTGGGGGCTTCCTCTGCATGTATGGGGTGTTGCATTCATGGGGTCTCACCGGTTGGGAGCATTTATCTAGGGTGTTCCTCAAGCATCTGCCGGACTTAAAACTTCTGGAGCTCCTATCACCACAAGTGTTGGCTATCAGTCACCCGAGAGAGATGTCCTTGAACTAAAAGCTACATGTCCCAGTCAACTCCTAATCTTACACCTGTAGTCCCTGTGTCACTGTCTGCCGGTCTTGGTGTAGTCCCCCGTTTCCAGAACTCTTTTAAGCATTTTTAAAATAAACTATTTTTTATAGATGAATACTCAGGCTAATCTAGTGGATATAATCTTGGAAGTTCCATGCTTACCCATTTCAAGATCAAAGTATTATATGCTTTTTAGTCATTAGTACCACTAACTCAGAGGCTCTCTGTTGAGGCCCCTCGAGTTGTACTTACGTGTGCTTCTGCTGAAGTAGGTCAAGGTCCCCTTTTCTCAGCATGTGGGGTTTTTGTGCAGGCTCGCTGGAACTGTTTCTGTATAACTCAGGGGTTAGGTTTTCTGTTGGAATGGAGGGTTTGGAATGCCTTCTTCCTGTCAAAAATTTTCCCACCAGGGAAGTGTTCTGCTGGTTAGCTCAATTCCTGGTGTGTACCTTAGATTTTTTTTAAAAGTAAAAATAAGAATCTGTACTGACTTCATGTGGCAGTTCTGGTTTTAAAGGATGAACTATATATAGGCTGTGTGTTTTCTGTATTGATGTGGAGCTTATTAAATGCTTTTGCATCATTAAGTAAAACTTGAGGTTTTGCAAGAACCAACTCAAAAAAATAAAAATAAAAATGGCTAAAGGACTTAAATAAATATTTCTCCAAAGATATATATAAAAGACCAACAGACACGTGAAAAGTTGCTCAACATCACTAGTCATAAGAGAAATTCAAATCAAAATCACAATGAGATATCACCTTCATTTCTCGCACCCATTAGAATGGTTATTATAAAACAAAACAGAGACTAGCAAATGTTGGCTTGCTCTCTTGGAGAATTTAGAACCCTTGGGCATTGTTGATGAGAATATAAAATGGTACAGCTGCTATGGAAAATAAACAAGATGGAGGTTTCTTAACATAATAAAAATGGAACCATTCCAGTCAGGGCACAAGCCTGGGTTTCAGGCTTGATACCCAGTATGGGGCATATAAGAGGCAGCTGATCAATGATACTTTTTCATAATAGATATTTCTTTCTCTACCTCTCCCCTCTTTTCTGAAATAAAAAATATATATATTTTAATTGAATTATCATATGATCCAGCAATCCCACTTCTTGGTATATATCCAAAACAATCTAAAGCAGAGTTTGAAGATATATTTGCACATACATAACAGCATTATTCACAATAGCCAATAAGTCCTTTATAAGATGAATGGATAAACACAATATGATATGTACATACAATGAAATATTACTTAGTCTTAAAATAATATTGCCTAATGCTAAAACTTGGCTGAACCTAGAGGACTTTATGCTGAGTAAAAATAGGCCAGTCATAAAAAGACAAAGAAATATCTAAAGTAGTCATATTCATAGAGACAGAAAGTGGTGTGGTGGTTATTAGGACCTGGGAAGGGGGGTGAAAATTTGTTGTTTAATGAGTATGCAGTTCAAACTGGCAAGATAAAAAGCACTGGAGATCTGTTTCCCAACACTACTGAACTTGTTTACTTAAAAATGGTTATGATGGAAATTTTGTGTATTTTCTACCACAATTAAAAAAAAACCAACCATCTGTCATCCCATATCAGATCAATTACATCAGGTGGAGTGGTGCTAGGACTTCAATATTATTTAAAAGCTCCATGGATTATTTTATGGTACAATCAGACTTACAAGTAAGTGCTCTAACCTCTAATCCTGAATCTAATAGGTCTACCAATTGTTCCTCCTCAGTGGGTTATTTCAAGAAACCGGTCCTTACCATTTCACAGAGAGCAATATGGGGTCAGAAGTTTATTGAGCTCTTCATTCAGAGCTGGGCTGGGGTGCAGACTCTATATGGGCCACCACGCCATTTAACTTGGGGTTCCATATACAACCCTTTGTATTTTATAGGCAGACAAAAATAAGAGATGCCTGGGTAGCTCAGGGTGAGGACCCAAACAGAGGCACACCTTTATTTAGGGTTAGTTAGCAGAAAATAGAAGACAAGACGGAGAGGAAAGAAACACTAATAGCCCAGCATGCTGTCCAAAGAATGGAAAATCACAGTGGGCAGCAGGAGGAAAGTTATCACTTTGGATGGATGGTTGGGGGAAAAACAGAGTGAAAGTCCCAGAAACAGAGAATTGAGAAAAGGGGAAGGGAAGCAATATAATTTTTTTGTCTAGACCTAGACTTATTCAATTCATTTTAAAATAAAATATGAACTGCCAGTAGGGAGAATACATCATCATTTATTGGGAAGAGAGTGGGGGGCAGGTAGTACTCCCAACAGTGTTTATACAGGGGACAGTAATCAGTATTTGAAATATTACTTCTTAATAAATGGATGGTTGAAATCAGGCTTTAACCTCATTTACTTAAATGGACTATTGTTTTTCTTTCTCGCTGGTTTTAGGGAGAACATTGTGAGTATGAGGTGAGCAAGATTAGGTTCTAACTGAAGCAGATTTATCTGTCTCAGAGCCAAGTAGGCCTGTGCAGACAGACTGAGATGGCTTTCATGTCCATTCATATTCAGAGGGCTGTGGCCGATGAATACCCCTTTATCTTCTTGGTTTTCAGATTTAGAAAGCATGATGGGTGAGTTGTAAATTTTTTTAACACTACTGTTAGCTAGATGATGTTGGAACTCTGTAATTTGTGCTTCTGCAACACTTTCCACCGGAAAATGTGTTTAGATTTTATTTTCAATTAAAAATGGAAACAATAATTAAGTGCCTGCTCTATAATAGCAACAGAGGAGTTTTAAATGTACTGCCTAAAGAAATTCCCTCAATGACACCCATTTTACAGTTGAAGAAATTAAGGCTTGGAGAGATTTTAATAAAATTTTCAAGGCCACTTAGCTAATAAATAGCAGAACTGGGATTTGAAGCCAGTTAATTTTGGCTCTAAAACCAATGTTCTTTTTGTTAGTTAACCCAAATTTTGAAGGAAGTGAAGCTAAGGTGTATAGTTTCTTTGATTTTATTTTCACAGAGATAAACTTAGAAATATGATATAAAAACAGGGTGGGACAAAAGTAGGTTTACAGTTACTTAAATGGAAAAATACCATTAATTAATACAAGAATAAATTCTGTGTATAACATACTTACAAATGTAAACTTTCCTTTTGCCCACCCTGTATTAGTCCTTTTTTTTCTTCTTTTCTTTTTTTTTAATTAATTTTGTATACATATGGCCCCATTGTCCCTCCTCCCTCCCAGGCATACCCCAACCCCCCCCCCCCAGTATCTATGTTCATTGGTTATGCTTATATGCATGCATACAAGTCCTTTGATTGATCTCTTATCTACCTCACCTAACTTTAATCATCCTGCTGTAATTTCACAGTCTGTTTGAAGCTTTACTGCCTCTGTATCTATCCTTTTGTTCATCAGTTTATAATGTTCTTTATTATCCACCAATGAGTGAGATCATGTGATGCTTCTCCCTCATTGACTCGCTTATTTTACTAAGCATAAAGCTCTCCAGTTCCATCCAGGTTGCTGCAAATGGTGAGAATTCCTTCTTTTTAATGGCAGCATAGAATTCCATTGTGTAGATGTACCACAGTTTTCTGATCCACTCATCTGCTGACGTCACCTGGGCTGTTTCCAAATTGTAGCTATTGTAAATTGTGCTGCTATGAACATAGGGGTGCATAAATCTTTTCTGATTGGTGTTTGTGATTTCTTAGGATAAATTCCTAAGAGTGG
>PVJN01033566.1:12205-23452 GCA_004026805.1 Lasiurus borealis | reverse complement strand
CCGAATCCAATAATGATGTCCTGACACACGCGCTTGGAATCAGGCGACGTGTCTTTCCGTGACGTGAGCCAGCCAGCTTGCTCCGGCTTCTGCTCGCTCAGCGGTGTTTCTGAGACGTTCCCGGCGACTCGGATGTGGACGATCCTGGGGACGGTTCCCCCGAGTCGGCCCCGGCCGCCTGCTCTTCATTTGTGACTCACTTTCGATTGGCAGCCACGCCGCACACATGTCCGTTTTTTTGGCCTCTTTGCTCCCCAGGCCCCGCCACGGGGTGAAAAGGAGCTGGGAACTTCCCGACAGGGGGAGGGGCCACACCCCGGCCTCACGAGATCGCCTCTCCCCTCCAAGGCTCTGCGGCCAGCAGAGGACCAAGCTGCTCAAGGTGGGACCGAGGAACCCGCCTACGGCTGCTGAGTTCCCATTAACCTCCTCCCCCCCCGCCCCCTGAGGCACTCCAGGTCCAGGCCAGGCGAGGCAAACCTCAGGGCAGGGCTCCGGAGGGCGCTCAGTGTCTGTAAGGGGGACCCACTCTCACCTGGGGAAGTTCAAGCTCAGCCTCGGGGCTGCCCGCTGTCAACAAACTCCTCGACATCCTACAGGAGCCCGGCCGGCGTGGCTCAGGGGCTGAGCGTTACCCTGTGAACCAGGAGGTCCCGGTTCGATTCCCGGTCAGGGCCCAGGCCCGGGTGGCAGGCTCCATCCCCAGTCAGGGGCGTGCAGGAGGCAGCCGGTCCCTGATTCTCTCTCCTCCTGGATGTTTCTCTCTCTCTCTCTCTCTCTCTCTCTTCTCCTTCCTCTCTGACATCAATCAACACGTATTTAAAAACCTAAATAAAGCGGTACCTCGAGATACGAGTGCCCTGACAAAGAGATTTTTGAGATACGAGCCGTCGAGCGAGCGATTTTTGCTTTGAAATACGAGCCACATTTGAGATAGGAGTCATCGCGCGGATCGGCCGGCTGCACACGGCCTTCTACCTTCTGTTCTCCTCCAATGTTCACAGAGAAGGTTTAACTGTTCGGACGCTCCCCTTCACACAGCATTTTTCTGATCCTTGGGGGTGGGGTGCGGGGAGACTTATAAACATGAACTCCAGTGGGGGGTGGGGGGCGAGCTTGGAATTTTGAAGTCATCGTCCATTTTCTTTTTTGTGTGTGTCCTGGACGGGATATTCATGGCGGTCACTGCGGAGTCCCGTGGAGATCCTCGGCGAGCGTTTTGCCCGTTTCGCTCCAAATACTAACACTTGGCAACACTCGAGGATAATAACAGCACCGCAGGGAGGACCCTGACAGGGAGATAATCGAGTGATCTCACCCCGCCCTCTCATCCTTTCTATGTCAATGTTTTGAGTATTTTCCGAGAGAGGAAGGGAGAGCGAGACCAGCTGCCTCCTGCACCTATTTCCCAGGGTCTTAGGCACCAACACACCGCTCCTCGGTGCAGCAACGTGTAGCCATGTTGTTTACTGTTGTCCTAGGAAGACGGTTGCCCAGGCTACACCACGATTCAAGACAACATTTCATTGATTTGTCATTAGAAAGAAATATTTCACCATATACAATTACATATTGTTTTTGTGATGAATCCCTATGCTTTACTTATGTTCCATGTATAACAACGAAAATACATCCTGCCTATCAGATATTTACATGACAGTTCATCACAGTAGCAAGATGACAGTTATGAAGCAGCAACGGAAATAATTTTATGGTTGGGGATCACCACCCCATGAGGAGCTGTTTTAAAGGGTCCCGGCCTTAGGAAGGTTGAGAACCGCTGCCCTGGACAGAGGGGGGTGCCAGGCACAGTCCCCTCCTGGGGACCCATCTGGGTGAGAAGCGCCTGGATGCTCTCGAGCCTGGATGCACCCCGTGGGGTGTTTGCTCGGGGCCCACGTGCCTGCCGAGAGCTGGCCCCTGTTTCCGGGGCCGCGGGAGAAAGACTGCACCAAGGACCCTCGCTCGCAGTCACGGGTTCAAAGGACCCTTTCCACCCTGCCCTCCCCTGAACCTTCCCCACTCCCACCCCCCACTCCAGGGCTCACACAGGAAGAGCTGTTCTCTCACTCACTCCTGCCAGTGATTGCGAAACTGAAAGAAAAAAAAGAGAGAGAGAGGGAGGGAGAGAGAGCCGGAGGCGGGGGTGGTGGGGGGCGCACACATCACACGTCTGAGTCAGCACGCGCATTCCTGCAGCCTGACCCGCTGCTTCCACAACTGGTCCTCATCACGGCCCGCCGCTGGCCGTGTCTCCCCGATGACTCACGGGGGACGCGCTCCGGGGGCGTGATGGATGCCGCTTCGCCTGTCCTCGCTCTGCCCCCCGGGGCGCGGCCTCGGAGGCGGGGCCGCTGGGCAGCCGACTCCGCGGACAAGCCCCGTGGACGGTGTGGCCGGGCCTGGAGACTGACCACACTGGG
Organism: Lasiurus borealis; assembly: GCA_004026805.1. Classification (NCBI taxonomy): domain Eukaryota; kingdom Metazoa; phylum Chordata; class Mammalia; order Chiroptera; family Vespertilionidae; genus Lasiurus; species Lasiurus borealis. The sequence continues at coordinate 21,029 of PVJN01033566.1, read as the reverse complement.
ACCCCTGCCCCCAGGAAACTGGGTGTTCGCAGAAGAGCTCTTAGACTCAGTTTCCACCAGAACACCCTGGGGGAGAGGGCAGAAGGGGTGGGCTCTTCACACACCACCCGAATGGTCCATTGTGTGTGTGTGTGTGTGTGTGTGTGTGTGTGTGTGTGTGTGTATGTGTGTTGGGGGGAGTTTCGGGGGCCCAGGGCGCCGTGGGGTGCTGGGACCGGCCCTGAGAAGCCAGGTCCTGCGCAGCCTGATTCGGGCCCTCGGAGACGCTCACACCCGGATGAGTGAGTCCCTTACTTCCTCCTGAGCACCTCCCTGGGCAGCTAAGCACCCGCCGTGTTAAGACAGGCGGTCCCACGGAGATGGCCTCCCGTTTCTACAAGGAGAGACAGCAAGAGCTTCTGACACCCACGTCCGCACCTCTAGTCCACTTACACGCACACACGTGCTCACACGCACACACCACACACAGCTTCTCCTCACCGCTTTACTCCGCTGATTCGTCACACACCCTGGTTACTGCTCACGGTAACAAAACGCACTGTTAATGAGCGGTATGTATGCTGTGTTCCATAGGCCAGGATCCGGGAGGATGGGGATGCTTATGTGTGTTCCCATCGATACAGAAATTCAATGGCAACGGTATTCCGAGAAAGCCCTCTCCATGTAATGTTTGTGTTTGCTCTCGCCAGGTCTACTTATGACAATGATTTAAAAGATATTTTATTGATTTTTTATAGAGAGGAAGGGAGAGAGATAGAAAGTCAGGAACATCGATGAGAGAGAGACATCGATCGGCCGCCTCCTGCATGCCCCACAGTGGAGATGTGCCCGCAAGCAAGGTACATGCCCCCGACCGGAATCGAACCTGGGACCTTTCAGTCCGAAAGCCGAGGCTCTGTCCACTGAGCCACACCGGTCTCGGTGACAATGATTTTAGAAGAAAAGACATGGGCCCGGCCCGGGTACCTTGTCCCCCTATGCCAAGGTTGTGGGTTTGATTCCCTGTCAGGGAACAGACGGAAATCAACTAATGAACACATAAATAAGTGGAACAGCAGATCAATGCTTCTCCCTCTCTCTCTCTCTCTCTCTCTCTCTCTCTCTCTCTCTCTCTCATTCTCTCTCTCTCTCCACCCCTCCTCTCTCTAAAACAAATCAATAACACATTTTTTAAATGTCGAGTCATCAAAACATCTTGCCAATTCTTGTCGTTGGCACCAAAAGGTGGCCATTTTCATGATCTTCATATTGGGAACGAGAGAGGTCGGGGCCAGGGAGGTGGGGGTTTTGCCTGAAGTCGTAAAGCTCACAAATCTCCGAGATTCCACGGTTCCCTCTGGGTTCAGTGCTTCTGCCCGGCCCTCACGGCCTCTTCCTTGTTCTTAAAAGCAAAACAAAAACTAAAGCAATGACCTCCACACACACACACACACACACACACACACACACACACCCTGTGGGTCATCGGCACCATTTCTGCCAATTTGGACTAGAATCGCTGCTCTAAAAACAGAGTGAAGCTGAAACTGGTTTGGCTCAGTGGATAGAGCATCAGCCTGCAGACTGAAAGGTCCCAGGTTTGATTCCGGTCAAGGGCCTGTATCTTGGTTTCAGGCACATCCCCAGTAGGGGGCGTGAAGGAGGCAGCTGATTGATGTTTCTCTCTCATCGATGTTTCTGACTCTCTATCCCTCTCCCTTCCTCTCTGTAAAAAATCAATAAAATACATTAAAAAAAAAAGAGTGAAATTCAAAAGATTAGTATGTCTGAGATGAGGGTATTCTCTACATCTGGAGTAAATCAATTAATTCATTCTTGTGGGTTTTTTGTTTGTTTGTTTTTTTAGCAAACCAAATCTTTTCTGGGATATGATAGGGCCCAAACCAATCAATTAACTAACAATATATGGCCGTCTCCAACAGTGATTATATTTAGGTTCCTACATGCAAAAATTACTTTGGGAAACATCGGTTTTGAATCCATCACTTTCTAAACAAAAAGGGATTCGGGTGACGTCTATTAGTAAACAGGAAATCAACAGTAATATGTAAAATCAGGCTTTTGGATGGAAAGGTGTTTATAGAATATAAAAAGTACAAGTCAGCCGAAGCCGGAGTGGCTCAGTGGATAGAGCGTCGGCCTGTGGACTGAAAGGTCCCAGGTTCCAATCTGGTCAAGGGCATGTACCTTGGTTGCAGGCGCATCTCCAGTGGGGGGTGTGTAGGAGGCGGCTGATCCATGTCTCTCTCTCCTCGATGTTTCTATCTCTCTATCCCTCTCCCTTCCTCTCTGTAAAAAAATCAATAAAATATATTTTTAAAAAAGTACAAGTCGTAAGCATCATCCTTACTTATTCTTACCTTACTTGGTAGGATAATAAATTCAACCCCAAATTTAAATGTATTTTAAATACTTATTAACTCGTAGGAATCATTTTTTTGAGTGAATTTTCAACGTCATTAGGCATTTTTTCCACTTAACCAACCTCCTACCATTCTGTCTATTTGGTTACCATAAGAGTGCAGTGCCACCAGGACCTTACTGGACATATGAACAAATCTTTGCTCTGTGAAAACTGCACATAAAATCCACGCCCCACCCCCCGGGTTAACGCCAGCGGCTCCGAGGTTCTCACGCGGGAGTGCTCAGTGTTAACGGGGTGCTCTCTGTGGGAGCCTCAGGTTTTCAGAGCAAACCCAGACACTGACCCCCCACATCCCAGCCCGCCGAAACGGAAGGCCTGGGCTTAGGAGGGTGGGAAAGATAGTCCTGCGGAAATAAATCACGTCCCGCAACGGTTCTCCCGCGGTGGGGGTGGGCCTTGTGTAGCAGCTCCTATCTGCCAGGTGTTTCCAATAAGGAAGAGAGTCGTAAACAATAAAGGAACTCTTGTTCTGCACTTAGGATAAGCCCACCTCATCCCCCAGGGCACCCCGCCGGCTCACTGAGAGCAAAGTGGCCGTTTCAGAGCTGTTTTACTTTGTTAAATATCTTCTTATTGACGTCAGAGAGGAAGGGGGAGGCAGAGAGAGAAGAAGCTTCCGTGGTGAGAGAGAATCACGGATCAGCTAGCTCCTGCACGACCCCTTCCTCCCCACCCCGCACCAACTGGGGATCCAGCCCACAACCTGGGCACATGCTCCGACCTGGAATCAAACCATGACCTCCTGGTTCCCCATGACTTCCTGGTTTCCCTGGTACCTCGAGATACGAGTTCAATTCGTTCCGTAACCTTGAGGCGTGGGAAACTATGAGACGCTTGCGTCTCGGTAAACCGGTGGGTCGTGTGCAGCCGGCCGATCCGCGCGATGACTCCTATCTCAAATGCTGCTCGTGTTTCAAAGCAAAAATCGCTCGCTTGCTCGAAGGCTCGTATCTCAAAAATCTCGTAGGTTAGGGCACTCGTATCTCGAGGCACCGCTGTATTTTCTGGCGTATAAGACGACTGGGCATGTAAGACGACCCCCACTCTTCCAGATAAAATATAGAGTTTGGGATATCCTCGCTCTATAAGACGACCCCGACTTTTGAGAAGATTTTCCTGCGTTAAAAAGTCGTCGTATACGCCGGAAAATACAGTAGGTCTGCGCTCAACCACTGAGCCACGCCTGCTGTTCTCCCATCATTTCCGGAGCTCTGTCCTCCGTCTCCTTCCCTGGGTGCCCGAGCAGGTGCGGCTGGCATCTGCCCTCCTCAGGCCGAGGGTCTTTGTTTACCTGCTTGCTGGTGACACAGTGGCTTGGCTTCGCCGTGGCCACTGCCAGGAAAACCACCTGCAAAGCAATCCAGCCCAACCTGCAAACACCGGACACGCGGGGGTCACAGCGCTATGGAGCGATGCAGGAGGAGGTATAGCGCCCCCAGCGGCGGGACCCTGCCAGCCGACCAGCCCCTTCACCCCCTAACCCCCCACCCTACCTCCCAGTCCGCTCTGGCCTTGGATTTAACTGCTGGCGGGCGGAGCACAGGCCCGGCGGCTGGTGAAGGCAGCAGGTCGGGGAGGTGGGTCCCCCGGGCAGCCCCCTGGTTCATGGCGAGGGTCACTGAGTCCAGGGCGAGCGGGAAGCTCTGAGTTAAAAAACAGTGAGACTCAGCGGCGGCCACAGGCAGGTGGGGCTGCCTTCCTACCCCGAGCCCAGCAGCCAAAACGTGTTCCCGCCTCTGGCGAGCCCACGCCACCCTCTGTGAGCAGCGAGAAGGGCTGTATCCGGTCAGGGGCACGCAGCTGGGGGGCAGGGTCCCCAGCCCATGTTGGGGCGAGGCCAGAGAGGCGACTGCTCCATGTGTCTCTCTCAAGTTGAGATTTCTCCCTTCCTCCCTCCTTCTTTTCCTCTCTCCCCTCCTCTCTCTCTCCCTCCCTCCCTGCCTCCCTCTCTCCCTAGCGATCATTGGAAAAAATAGCCTCAGATGACAAGTGAAACCACAAACAAACAAGCAACTCGCCACGGGGACACCAGCCTGCGTGGCATCTGCATGGAGCCGGCCAGGCCACACCCGGGGAAGGGGATGGTGCAGCGACAGCTAAGAAGAAGGCACTGGCTGCGCCCTGGCCCCGAGCCCAGCAGGAAATGGCCAGGACGACCACCGTCCTTATCATGGGGGGTCAGTGCTCTGGAGGGTGGCCTTGAGGACACAGGGGGTGTCCATGGGAAAATCCCTCCCCCCACCCCCCACGGCACAGCAAGCGAGGATGCGATTAAACGTGGACACGCCCGCCCGTGTCACAGGCCCGCGCCAGCCCTTCCCACGTGGACAAGGCCCCCCGAGTTCGCCACGCTCTCCGCGGAGACCCCGAGGGCCCCGGGTGGGAGAGGTTGAGCTAAATGAGTTCCCGCATCAAGGACACGAGAGTTGGGACGCAGAATAGCGACCTCCCGGAGCGGTGTCCGCCGTTTCCCACGGTCCTGCAGCCTCGACAACCGCGCGGAGGGGCAGCTGAGGGAGTGCAGTTCTCACTCAGAGCGACATGCCGTCCGGCGAGACAGATCTGAGATGCGAAGGCTTTAGCTCAGTGGCTCTCAACCTGTGGGGTGCGATCCCTTTGGGGGTCGAACGACCCTTTCACAGGGGTCACCTAAGACCAGCGGAAAACACCTATTTCCCATGGTCTTAGGCACCAACACACCGCTCCTCGGTGTAGCAACGTGTAGCCATGTAGTTTCCTGTTGTCATAGGAAGACCATTACCCATGCTACACCACGATTCAAGACAAAATTTCATTTGTTTGTCATGAGAAATAAATATTTCACAATATATAATGACATTGTTTTTGTGATGAATCCCTATGCTTTAATTATGTTCCATTTGTGACAACGAAAATACATCCTGCCTATCAGATGTTTACATGACAGTTCTTCACAGTAGCAAAATGACAGTGATGAAGTAGCCACGGAAATAATTTTATGGTTGGGGGTCACCACCCCATGAGGAGCTGTCTTAGGAAGGTAGAGAACCGCTGCTTTAGCTGACGTGGAAGGAGGGTGCACACCGGCTGGCTGTGGCCCACCGGCTCCCGTCCCCCCCCCATCTGCTCCCTTTGTCAGCTGCAGAGCGGCCCCTCTGGGTCCCTCACAAGGGGAGGGAGCGGGTTAGGCCTGGGGGAGAACAGTCCCATGTGCAGTGCAGCCGCTGAGACCGGAACCCCAAACTGGGAGGACCCGGGGGGCTGGCACCCGCCAAGGCTCCTGCCCTCCCGCCTCCAGCCGGGTCAGCCGCCAACGCCCACGGGTCCCACTGCCCGCCCCTCTCCTGTCCACTGACAACCTGCCTAGGTCACCCCCTCGCTGAGTGCTACAGCCCAGCTGTCCACCTGCCCCCGAGACTGTGAGTCCCAGGCCCACGACTGGCCACGCCTCTGTGCCCCGACCAGCTCCCCCAGGGCCCCAGTGCCGGTCCCTTTCCGAGGGCCCCCCTGTCCCTGGCCCCCCATGACGTGCGCCCAAAACTCTGCTTTAAGACGGAGTCGCCAGGAAAACGCTGAACACACACTGTTGGCCGCTGACAAAGCCCGGTTTGCTGAAGTGGGAACAGGCCGGGATGGGAAGGCAGGGGAACTTTTGTCTCAGCGAAAAAACACCAAACGGAACCGCCGCAAACAATGGGAACCGGCCCGGCCTTTCAGTCTGCAGGCCGACGCTCTATCCACTGAGCCACACCGGCCTCGGCGAGAGCGTCCTTCTGCAGCACGACACGCTGTCCATTCTGCCACGGGAGTCTTAACTCTGCAGCTGGTTCCAGCCTCGAATTGGAACTGGGCCTGTGAACCCCCGTCCCTCGTCCCGCCCCTCCCCCAACGCCAACAGACACCGCGCGCCTCTCCGCTCACACGCCCTCGCGCCCGGTCGGCAATAAGCACGCAGTCAGCGACTCACTCGTTTCTTTGCAGGTGGACGACCAGCTCCTCGCTCTGCCGCCGTATGCGGAAGGTCAGCACCTCTGGGTGGCTCTGAAAGGTAAGCAGAGAGTCTGTTGAAATGCATTTCTCTGCCAACGTGCCAACTTCTGACTCTGCCCCTCCGCAGGCAAACTCACGGGGGGGGGGGGGCGAGGAAAGCACGGCTCCTGTGAGCCGAGCCCCAGAGCCGGGCCCCCAGGATGCACCGGGGTGGGAGACTCACCGTCATGCCAGGCACCGGCCGGCCGTGATTCTCACCCCTCCACTCCCTTCCCCCGTGGACCCTTCTGGACGCTGCACCCCTTCCCGCAACCAGCCTTCCTCAGTGTCCCTGCTCCACAGAGAGCGCCTCTCTCCCCCCCGCCTCCTCTGAGGGTTCGGGCCAGGCTGAGGGACCCCACTGGTGCACGATTGGGGCCGGGGAGGGACGTGGGAGGTTGGCCAGCCAGGGAGGGACCCCAGGAGGGCTCCAGAGTATGTCCAGCCCATCTCACTCAGTCCCCATCAAGATCCAACTAACTTATCAGCAGAGCATCTGCCCCCTGGTGGTCAGTGCACGTCATAGCGAGCGGTTGAGTGGCCTTCGCATATCATTAGCATCTTATGCTTTGATTGGTTGAATGGCTGACTGGACAGCCAGACATTTAGCATAGTAGCATTTATTATATAGAATATATTTTTATTGATTTCAGAGAGAGGAAGGGAGAGAAACGGATAGAAACATGAATGAGAGAGAAACATTAATCGGCTGCCTCCTGCATGCTCCCTACTTGGGGATCGAGCCTGCAACCCAGGTATGTGCCCTGACAGGGAACAATATTGTGACCTCCTGTTAGATATTCAGCCACTGAGCCACACCGATGGAGGGAAGAGGAGGTAATATTATTTTTTAAATAAATTTCTTAAGCTTGAGAGTTAAGCTGATGAATACCCGCATGCAAGCGATGCTTATGTATATTTTCTTGGTTTAAACAGTTTTTTACAAATGCATTCTAGCAAATGACTAGGACTTCAGAGATGTGGTGAAAACCACGCTTCTTAATTGATCTATTCTGACAATGTCTGTGCTTATAAGAATTGTATGGACTTCTGAGTGTTGGTTGAACTTTAAAAATTATTCCTATTCCTATCTTAGGCAACATTAAACACATCACTTGTGTGGATTTTAACACAGTGTGCCAAAGTGTGTCTAAGACACCCGTTTGCTTTGGAGTCTGCCAGAGGGACTTCTAACTAAATTGGCCTGTACCTTCTGACGCTCGGATTTAATTAGGGACCCACAGAATGTTTTCTTCAGGGCTTGCAATTTACACTCATTAATTGTATCGGAGAGAGAAAAAAACCCCACAAGATATTAATTTAGATTAACAATGAAAATATCAGGACAGAAACATGTATCCCTTTTCTGGAAAGATGGACCCAGTGTGTAGGCGTATATCTGAGTTTTATATGTCTGTGTCAATAACTTAATTATAAATTGTTTGCCTGAGGTATTGACACACGGGGCCACTTTAGAGAGAAATCCTGACAGCTGTATTTGTGAATAAATACAAGGTATTTGCCATCCCCCCCAAAAAGAGGTGAATTAGTTTAAACATTAACGTTTGCACTAATTCCACAGAAAGCCCTCACAGGAGCTGTTCTAACATTCCAATGTCAACATTTTCAAAAGACTGCATTTCCCCCCGGGGAGGCAAAAAGATCCGGATCTGTGTATTTTAGCTGAGACGCGGGAGAAATCAATGGAGGAGGAGCGCAGGGAGCTGTTTTAATTCCAAAGCACTAATTGCTTTGGATTTCTGGGTTTTAAAAGCACGCATCCATCCGCTTTTCTTTGGACTTTCCTACACGGAGAGATAACGATCCAGCGCCTGTTAAATACAGCAATCCCTTTCTTAAAAATGACGTATCGATTCCCCTAATGGAACGGTGCCTTTTAACGAACGCTCACAGACTTGCCCTCGCCGGATCAATCAACGGGACGCTAGTCGATACACCGGAAATGTTTGGGCGGTCGGGATTCTATTTTTCTAATCGGGGCCGATATAAAATGCGTAAGTACAGCTTTAAAAAAACAACAACAATGCGATCATCACCATCATCGGGACACCGTACCTACCAGCCCGGCTGAAAAATCTTCCCAGAAGCCTCCTGCCTTCTTCACCTGGCTGGGGCTTCCGTCACCAAATGCCACACACCGGGTGGCTCCCACCCAGCCGGAATTTTATTTCCGCCCAGTTCTGGAAGCTAGAAGTCCAGGGTCAAGGTTGAGTTTCTTTCTTTCTTTCTTTCTTTCTTTCTTTCTTTCTTTCTTTCTTTCTTCCTCTCCTCTCCTCTCCTCTCCTCTCCTCTCCTCTCCTCTCCTCTCCTCTCCTTTCCTGGGTCAAGGATTAGTTTCTTTTTCTTTCTTTCTCTCTCTCTCTCTCTCTC
>PVJN01033566.1:0-12105 GCA_004026805.1 Lasiurus borealis | reverse complement strand
GAGCGATTTTTGCTTTGAAATATGAGCAACATTTGAGATAGGAGTCATCGTGCGGGTCGGCCGGCTGCACACGGCCCACCAGTTTACCGCCACTCGAGCGTCTCACAGTTTCCCATGCCTCAAGGTTATGGAACAAATTAAACTCGTATCTTGAGCTACCACTGTATATATATATTGATTGATTGATTTTAGAGAGGAAGGGAGATGAGAGAGAGAAACATCCATGAGGAGAGAGAATCATTGATTGGCTGCTTCCTGCACGCTCCCTACTGGGGGATCGAGCCTGCAACCCAGGCATGTGCCCTTGGCTGGAATCCAACCCGGGACCCTTCAGTCGGCCGGCTGACCTTCTATCCACTGAGCCAGGCCGGCTAGGGCCAGGTTTGGTTTCTTGTGGGGTGTCTCTCCCCGAGTGGAGTTTGGGGAGGGTCCCCCAGCCCCCGAGGTGGTTTTCCTGGTCAGGTCTGCAAAGTGAGGCTCCAGCTGGGCCTGCGGTCCGTCGCTGGGACCCTCGGGGGCCCTGTTCTCTCTCTGAGGTCTCCCCCGGGCCCCTGGACCAGCACCCCCAACCAGCAGAGGCTTCCACAGGGACTGATGGGCTGGTGTCTTCTCTGAAGGATCCCTGTTGCCCGCCTGCCTTTAATATGTGTAACCAGGAGCATCCAAACTCAAATTCACATCTTTCCCCCCCGCATCCCGGGTGCGACCCATCTCCAGCCAGTTCCTGTGGCCTTCCATGGATGCTACACTATTTTTTTTCCCTCTGAAGGATGCAACGATACACAGCATCATCCATCATCTGGATGTTGCGATGTCCTTGACGACAGCCCGCTTTCAACGACGTGGGGAACCCTGAACCTGGCCGTGAGGTTGAAGTAAGATGGCAGTGAGGAGTCAACAAAGGGAATTTGCATTTCGTTTTTTTAAAAAAATGGGGGTCGAGCGCCAAGTTCACTCCCATTACCATTTGAAGTTGCCCTTTCACAGACGGCGGCGGTCAGCTCAGAGCCAAAGCCATCCATCTGGGTCCTCGGCGCTAGACGCGCACCGGGGTCTAATTTTTCACTCGGAACGGTAACATACCGCGTCCGGGGGGACTCTGAACTCACCCGCTCCCGCTTCGGCACTGAATAAACGCCGCTGCCCGCAGTGCCGGCGTTCATGGGGCACGAGGGAGCCCTTGATTGTCGGGAATATTTAGAGGCGGCCTTGATTACCACTTCCCTGTCAGGGGGCCCATTTCCTGCACGCCCGGGCCCCGGGAGTCAGGCCGGGATTGATTTTGCCCCAGAGTAACGAGGGAGAATGCATCAGCGCAGCGGTTCTCAACCTTCCTAAATGCCCCGTCCATTTAACGCAGCTCCTCGTGGGGTGGTGACCCCCAACCATAAAATTATCTCGTGGCATCAGGAAGGTTGAGAACCGCTGCATCAGGGGGTGTCTCTGGCGAGGGGCCTCTGCTGTTTATTCATGAGTCGCTGAGAATTCCTTCCGACGGGAACGGACATGGGCAACCACCTCGTTACCGGCGAGGACCGGCACGCATGGACCTTCCGTGAGAGCTGCGTGAGCTGCGTGTCCCGCTGTGTGTGAGGTTTGCGGGTTTATCTGTTGGACTCCTTTCCTTGGGTGCTGACTCCTGTTATGTATTCCCCGGGCTTGATGTGCCTGCGGGTTTTCAGCTCACCGCTCCCTTCCCGCCCCCTTCACACGGGGGTGCCCTTGGTTCGGGTCCTTTCTCCGGGGGCTGCTGACGGATCACGGATGCATCAACATGCGCCGGTGGGCGGGGTGTGGGTTTAGGTGGGACCCAGGCTGGCAGGGCGGGGCCGGCGGGCCGGAAGGTTTGAGGGCCGTCAGTCACATCCTGAGCCAGGGGACAGGCAGCGTCCCGGGAGAGACCCCAAGGAGAGGGACACACGTGTGGGTGCCATCGCCCCTGGCCAACACGCGGGTGGACTTCCTGATTGCCAGGCGCGGCCCGAGCCTCTGCCTCCCCGGTCCTCGCCGAGAGCCTGCGGCCGGGGCTTAATCACCGAACCGTGTTCCCTCGTCAGGAACACGCCTGGGTCGCATGCCTCCTGACCCCGGCACAGCTTGGGCCGCTTAAGAACCGTGTCAAGGCCAAATCGCGCGCCAACATCCCGGCCTGATCTGAACTCGCGGCCTCCTCCTCCTCCTTCTTCTCCGGAGCAGCAGCCCTCTCCGTGAGTCCTCCGGAGGGTTCTCAGGGCCGATGTCAAGGCTTAAATCAAATCATCGTTTGGCTGCGTGCTCTTATTGTTCCTCCTCCCTCCCCGCCCCCTTCTCCCTCCTTATCGCTGAGAGCGGCTCCCTCCGTTCACCCCGTGTGTCTGTGCGCCCAGCCCCCCGCCCCTCTCCAACCGCCCCCTCCCCGGCCTCTCCCACCCCGGACAGGCTCGGCGTGACCCCCGGGGGCCGGCAGTGCCGGTCCCAGATGTGCCTCTGGCCCCCCCGGCTCCTCCTGCGTGCGATGCCGGGGAGCTGGACCGAAAACGGAAAGTCAGCATTTTCCGGAAAGTAATTGCTCTTGTGTGATAGCTGGGGGATGATGAATGCGTTTCAGCGAAAACAGAAACCCCGGTGACGGGAAGGAACCCGTCCGGGGTGGGGGAGGCGCTCACCCCTCGCCTGAGGACGCCGGGGACTCGGAGGCCAGGGGTCCCGAGTTTGACACGATCGCTATATTTTTTTAAAAACAAAAGCACAGTTGGCTCCTGGGTAAAGCTGGCTGGGCCTCAGCTGTTTGTGTGTTTTTTTTTTTTTTATAATCCTCACCAGAAGATCCTGCCCATTGATTTTTAGAAAGTGGGAGGGAGGGAGAAGGGAGGGGGGAATGGAGAGAAAAAGAGAGAGAGAGAGAGAGAAAGAGAGAGAGAGAGAGAGATCCACATTGATTGGTTGTCTCCCACACTCGCCCGGACGTTGGCTGGGGTTCGAGCCTGCAACCCTGGTACGTGCCCTTGACCTCAAACCCGAGACCCTTGGTTCAGGGGCCGACCTGGGCCCGCTGAGCCGCCCAGCCAGGGCTGTCCTCAGACCGCCGTGCAGAGGCCCCTCTGGCACTGCCTTAGCTGCCACCGACTTCCGAGAGAGCGAGAGGGTGTGGGAAGCAGGCCACCATCCTGCACCAGGAATGGCTCTCCCCAGAGCGACACACGCCTGCCCCGCAGGGACTTGTAAGTCTGAACCCAGGGAACTGTCCACGAGGTCAGCGGTTCTCAACCTGCGGGTCACGACCCCTTTGGGGGTCGAACGAACCTTTCCCAGGGGTCGCCGAAGACCCTCGGAAAATGCAGATATTGACATCACGATGCATCACAGTAGCAACATTTCATGGTGGGGGGTCACCACCCCATGAGGAGCTGTAGGCCAGGGTCACGGTCTTAGGAAGGTTGAGAACCGCTGCACTAGGTCCATCCACTACCCGCTGAGCACAGTGGCTACGGAGCCAGAAGTGAGCTAAGCATGTAAGATGTAGCGGGCAGGGTCACGAGGCCCTGAACCGGCTGCCCAGTGAGAACAGAAGCGAAGAGAGCCCAGCCCGTGGGGTCAGAGGTTGAGTGTTGACCTCTGAACCAGGAGGGCCCACCTCAATGTCCGGTCAGGGCCCAGGCCCAGGTTGTGGGCTCCATTCCCCAGGAGGGGGCGTGCAGAAGGCAGCCGATGGGTGATTCTCTCTCATCATGGATGTTTCTCTCTCCTTCCCTTCCTCTTTATGAAATTAAACTACAAAACCGGCTGAGACCGGTTTGGCTCAGTGGATAGAGCGTCCGGTTGCGAATTGAAAGGTCCCGGGTTCGATTCCGGTTGGGGGCATGTGCCTTGCTTGCGGGCACATCTCCACTGTGGGGCGTGCAGGAGGCGGCTGATCGATGTCTCTCTCTCATGGATGTTTCTGACTTTCTATCTCTCTGCCTTCCTCTCTGTAAAAAAAAATCAATAAAATATATTAAAGAAAAAAAAAAGCAGCCGCTTCAACAACTCGAACCACGTAGATAATTACATTACATGTGAACGGTCTACACTCTCCAAATCAACGGCAGAGACGGTCGGACTGTGTGCAAAAAAACGAGGCCTAACTGTATGCTGTCAGCAAGAAGCACACCTTACACAAAGTGGGGAAGTTAACCAGTAAAGAACGGAAAATGACAGGAAGTGAAATACCGTTTTATAAAATGGACTTCAAAAAAACTCTGCTCCTCAGAAGGCGTTGCCACGAGTATGTATTTTCCACAGCTGGGTCCTCTTCTTCCCTTTCCTAAACATGCACATGGAAACCTCGTTTACTGCGCATTTTCTTTCTTTTTAAAAAAAATATATTTTATTGATTTTTTACAGAGAGGAAGGGAGAGGGATAGAGAGTCAGAAACATCGATGAGAGAGAGACATCGATCAGCTGCCTCCTGCACGCCCCCTACAGGGGGTGTGCCCGCCACCAAGGTCCATGCCCCTGACCGGAATCGAACCAGGGACCTTTCAGTCCGTAGGCCGATGCTCTCGCCACTGAGCCAAACCGGTTTTGGCAACTGCGCGTTTTCGATAGTGGGTGAGAAAGCCAACGTCAACCCGTCGCTAGAATTTTCAGGTCCAAATCCCCCTTTTCCTTCTCAGGAAAGGCCTTCCGACGGCCTCCTAGAGGTTTGACCACAGTCACTGTCGATGAGAAGCTATGTCACCCAGCAGCTGCACCGAACAGCTGTGCCACACACGCATCCTTTCGACCCATTCGCCGCGGTGACGCGTGTCAGCTGCTGGCAGGCAGCTCAGGGACCCCAGGCTGCTGCCCATCTCTCCGCCGTCCGCAAGACACCTGGCACGTGGCCTCCCCCATCCTCTCCCACATCCCCGAACCCCGGGCCTGCGGGGAGGCACCCCCGTCCCCCTCCGCCTTGTGACAGCCCGTCCCTGGCTCCGCCCTCGACCCTGTCCTCCTCCTGGTGCCACAGACGGACACGGGGCCCGCACTGGGCCGGTCCCTGCTCCCTCCGCTCTGACCACGGACCACTCACCACAGTGACCAGTAGCCCTGGGGAGCTCTCAGACACGCGGGGGGCCCTGGCTACCTCAGAGGAAGAGACCTGGAGAGGCTGGGCCGCTGGGGAGGAGCCGGGAGAGGCAGCCAGGCAGGCAGCCCCGGTGCCACGGGCAGACCGGGCTCTGCACATGGGAAGGCCGGGCTGTGGACACGCGTGGGTCACGCCAGCTGTCCTGGCTGAAGGCGGAGATGCTCCCGGACGTGGCAGTTTTGTGATTTGAGAAGATGCCTGTTTAACACAAGCAGGTTTCTGTCACCCGTCACCAAGAGGCAGTGCACACCCCCCACCCCCTCAGAATCCCCTCCCGCTGGGCGGGGTCTGGCACAGTCTCCTCTGCTGATGTGTCCGCCTCTTCTCCTGGCGAAACCGCAGGCGGCGGGGACCATGTTTCATGCTCCTATCGGCACCAGGGGGCCGAGGAGGCAGCCCACGGAGTTGTGAGCAGATTCAGGAACCGAGCGGGGAAATGACATCTATTCAGTGTGGGCCTCAAATCCAAGTTCTGCCCGGGACACACGTCCCTCCGGGCTCCCTGCCCGCGCTCTGGAAACCCCAGTCCCCGCAGCCTGCGTTCTGCCCCCATTTGCTGAACGGATTCGGGAGGGGAACTGGGGGGTTGGGGGGGAGAGGGACCCGGGGGAGGACAATCGGGGCCCCTCTGCCAAAGCACCCCCGTAGGAGAAGCAGCGTGATGCCGAGAAGCACGTGGGGAGAGCGATAGACCGCGAGGAGCGAAGGGAAAACCCACGCAGGAGCAGCAGCAGCTGCGGACCACAGGCCGAGCCGAGGAGGAGGAGGCGCTGGGGGCCTTTGCCCGCTGTGAACGTGACAGGACCGTCCCCCCCCTCCCGCCCACTCCTCTCCGGCAGCTGGGACTGCCCTCTCCGCCCCCAGAACGACCAGCCCCGGAGTCAGGCGCTGCCGGTGCCTCTGGACCGCGTGGCTGAGGGCGGGTCGTGTCTCTCCTCGACAGCCTTTTGGAAGAAGGAGCGCTGCGTGCAGCTGGGTGGTCCTGACCGCACGGCCGGGAGGGGACGGGGTGGGACGGGGCGTGGGGGGGGACACTGTGAGGTCAGTGGCGCCTGGGTGGTCAGGGAGGGCTTCAGGGAGGAGGCGGGCCTGCGGCGGGGCCTTGGAGGGGGCGGGACGTCTACACAGGCGGAACCCTCTCCTGAGGCTCGAACTCGGAGTTGTTTGCGGTGAATCCCAGCCTCCCAGCCAGCCTGAGGCCGGGACCGGCTCCTTAAACACGCCCTCTGTTTATCGGCTGAGAGTTCCCGGTTCCGGAGAGAGAGAGAGACACACGCTCTTGTCTTTTCAGCGGCAACAGGCCCCGGGCATGTGGGAGTGGCACAGCGTATGGTGCAAACACAGGCGGGGGCGGGAGGGGGGGGCTGCACCCCTCATTGCAGACCAGGCACAAAGGTGCTCCCCTCCGTGGACACCCTCCCCTGAGTGCCCCGGGGCCCCTGCACCCTGCCCAGGCCTCGACTCCACGCCCTGCCCTCCTCTGTGGGCCGTGGCTCGGCTGCCCTGAGTCCCCCAGGCCCTTTCGGGAAGGAGGTGGCGGTGGAGGGGGCACATCACACACATGTCCCAGAACACGGCGTGACACGCCCTAAACCGCACCAGAAGCGCCACTAGAAGCATGCACTCAGATGTTTCTAACCAATAACTGATGGATAAAAGCACCACGTGGATGCCCCGGCCAGGACTGGAGAAAAAGACGGGACGCTCTCGGAAGAAAGAAAAACCGGGGTGTGCGTGTCTGGGAGTGAGCAAAGGACTGTCAGAGGCCCAGCCCCGCCGGCCGCCCCGGAACCGCCCGTCTCGGGGTGACTTCCTCTTGCTAAGCCTGAGCGCCCCTCGCACGTCCTGAGGATGCAGCTGGCGGTCAGGGAAAGGGCAGAGCTTGGACCCGGTCTGAACTCGGCCGCGCGCTTGCACAATGTCTGTGGAAAGTGGGGCAAAAGGCCAGGGGAGCACCCACCTTGCCGAGGGCGCTGCGCCGCGCGTTCCAGAAGTTTCCGTCCCAGAGCGCGGCGCTGACGACCTCATAGGCTCCGGCGCCGTCCTCGGTCCCGGCCAGCCAGGCAGCAGGGGCCACGGTGCGTCCCACGGCGAGGCCTGCGGCAGAGAGAGAGCCCTTCAGCGTCCGGAGGAGCGTGTGCGGGAGGAGGGTGGGGGTGAGGAAGGCAGTGAGCGCTCAGCGGGCCCCATCTCTGCCCTCCCACACCACCGCCACCACCACCACCACACTCTGCCACCGGAGACAAAGCTCCGCCTTTCCCTCCAACACAGCGGTTCTCACCCTGTGGGTCGTGACCTCTTTGGGGGTCGAACGACCCTTTCGCAGGGATCGCCTGAGACCAGCGGAAAACACCTATTTCCCATGGTCTTAGGAACCCACACACCGCTCCTCGGTGCAGCAACGTGTAGCCATGTCGTTTACTGTTGTCCTAGGAAGACTGTTGCCCATGCTACACCACGATTCAAGACAAAATGTCATTTATTTGTCATGAGAAATAAATATTTCACCATATACAATTACATATTGTTTTTGGGATGAATCCCTATGCTTTAATGATGTTCCATTTGTAACAAGGAAAATACATCCTGCCTATCAGATATGTACATGACAGTTCATCACAGTAGCAAGATGACAGTGATGAAGTAGCCACGGAAATAATTTCATGGTTGGGGGTCACCACCCTGTGAGGAGCTGTCTTAATGGGTCGCGGCCTTAGGAAGGTTGAGAACCGCTGCTCCAAGACTTAGGGCCCACGCAGGGGGGTAAGGAGCACCCCAACCCCAGGCAGCGGGACCCGGGAGGGAGGGAGGGATGAGCGCACGGCCTGCAATCAATCGGCTCTCTGCCCGGTCCCCAGGCCCCTCGGTGTCCGGGCTAAATCCATTTCCGGAGCCAGAGAATCGGCTCGGCACCTGCCCAGACCTGGCCAGCCTGCAGAGGCTGACTACTTGTTTCGGGGAGGGTCTATAGATGGGAGTAACTTGCTGGCTCAGACCGGCTAGCCGGGCTGTGAGAAAGTGAAGTCACTCTGTACACGGCCATGTGGTCTCGTTCCTCAGGCCCCGTCTGTCCAACCAGCCGCTGTGCTGGCCTCTGAGCCCCCCATTTCCACCGACAGTCCCACTCTGCTCCCCGGGAGCGGACCCCCTAGCCCCCCGTTTCACAGGGGTTTCTCGGGGCCACTCCCCTGCCAGGACCCGGCCACCCCGGGCCGGAGGACGGAGCAGAGCCACCTGGCACGCCCACCTCAGCCCCGAGTCCCCGCGCGCTGTGTTAGGTTTCGGGGAGCCCCCGTGTACGGGCAGGGATGGAACGGAGATTTTAATCCCAGACACTTTACGGTCCCCGCGCGTCCCTCACGCAGCGCCGTTTTATCGTCCTCGGCGCGGAAGGCGGCGGGCGCGTCTCGGTTACCGAAGGACGGCTCCTCTCCAGGGCTGGGGACTCGCCCCCGCCGCCCGGCACGGCCTCTTCTGGAAGATTCTCAAGCGGGACGCAAAGCGTTCAAAGCTCCAGGTGTCGAGAACCAGAGGGGATGGGGACAAACCCGGAGCTGGGAATGTGGCCAGCGGCAGAGGGGTGCGTGGATGGGGGTGGGGGTGGGATGGGGGAAGGACCCTCTAAGGAGAGGGCCCTGAGTGCAGGCGAGTGGGGGGTGGGGCTGGGGCTGGAGGAGCTGGGTCTCCAGGGCTGAACCCACCACCCCGACAGGATGAGGGGCCGCCAGGCAGGCAGAGGGGTGTGCAGGGGGGCGGGAGGGAAGGGGGTGGCGCTAGGCCATGTGGGGAGGGAAGGAGAGGACCATGAGCAGAGGCGGGTGGGGGATGGGGGGTGGGCGCTGGAGCTGGAGGAGCGGAGGCCACAGGACGAGGGGCTCCGGGTAGAGGCACCTGCGGCCCCAGCGGAGGGCCGGCTGGGGGAGGACGGAAGGGCCACCTGCGTGGAGGCCAGACGTCCGCCTCCTGGTGCAGAGGAGCCGCCCAGCATGGACTCTGGGATCCAGGGGCCTCGCCTGGCGGCTGGACGGTGCTGCCCTCCGCCTGCCCAGGTAGGGCAGCGTCCTCGCTACAAGCAGGGGCTCTGGGGGAGACACCCCGCCCCCCCACCCGTGTCAGGACCAGCGGCACCAGGAGGCATAGCCAGGGTGCATCCTGGTCCCGCAGGCAGGTGCCTGCCTGTCCGTGCAGTGCGCTCCTTCCCCCTCCCACTCCCTCCTTCAACCACCATCTGTCCCCGTGGCCAGTGGGGGGCGCCCTGGATCCCGTATCTTCCGCGCCGAACGCCCATCCTTCTCCTCCAGGCCGCGCTCCCTCTTGTCCCGGGGACCAGCCCCTCTGCCTGCGGTGCCGGGACCCTCCTCCCGGAAGCACCCGCCAACTCCGGCCCTGCGCCCTCCGGACCCGCGTGGGAAGCCGGGAAGCCGGGCCGCCTTCGAGGGCCCCCCTGCTTGACCACCGGGCCGAAGCTGCAGGAACCATCTAGAAAGAACACCCTCGGCCTCTGTCCCCTCTGTCCCGGTTCCTGACGGTCGTGAAGGCGAAGGTTCCAGCCCCTTTCCCCTACATCTTCCAGCATCTCCGCCGAACAAGGCCTTCGGGGCTGGGGCTTCCCTGCCAAGAGGCGTTAGTATTACCAAATCTCCCCGGAGACGCGGCCCCGCCAGCCCGGCCGGGGTTGTGCAACCTTTTAAAGAAGCGAGTGGCTGCCGCCTCGAGGAGCGGTACTGCCGCCCGCACCCGGATCAGCCCTCGCTCAGCTTTCCGACTGGCTGTGCCTCCCCGCCCCCAGCAGGGTCTGCAATCCGAGGCTCTTCCCAGGAGCGCGTCCTGTGTGTGTAGACACGGGCATTTCTCTCGGCTGATGCAAAGAATAAAATAAAATAAAATAAGTCGAAACCAGTGTTGCTCAGTGGATAGAGCATCGGCCTGTGGACTGAGAGGTCCCAGGTTCGATGCCGGTCAAGGGCATGTATCCTGGTTGCGGGCACATCCCCAGTAGGGAGCGTGCAGGAGGAGGCTGATCGATGTCTCTCTCTCATCGATGTTTCTGACTCTCTATCCCTCTCCCTTCCTCTCTGTAAAAAATAAATAAAATGTATTTTTAAAAAATAAAAATACAGTGGTCCCTCGAGATACGAGTTTAATTCGTTCTGTGACCTTGAGGCGTGGGAAACGATGAGACGCTCGTGTCGCGGTAAACGGGTGGGTCGCGTGCAGCCGGCCGACCCGCTCTATGACTCCTATCTCAACTGTTGCTCATATTTCAAAGCAAAAACCGCTCGCTCGACGGCTCGCATCTCAGAAATCTCGTGTGTTAGGGCACTCCTATCTCGAGGTACCACTGTAATAATAAATAAATAAATAAATAAATAAATAAATAAAAATAAGCGTATCTGTGGGGCATGGACAGGCAGACTGTGCCGTGCACGGCGGTGGGACGGCAGAAGGCAGTTTACGGACTGGTCTTGCGGACAAACCGTAAAAGCCGGTCTTGCACGATGCGAGCATCCCAGCCGCAGAGACGCAGGGGGTATTAATACCACCGTGTACAACAGAGGGTGTGCGTGCGTTTTTGTTTCTCCCAACACAGGGGCACGGACGAAGCCCCGCTGCCGAAATAAAGCGTGGACATCGCCGGGCCCGGGGAGGGGCCTCCGGCTGTCCTGGCCGAGGGCACCCTGTCCCCCTCCCCCCACCCCGGCCGTGCTGCTGCTGGATCGGCCACTGGCTTCGGGCTCATCGGGGCAGGGGGCACGCGGGACGCTTCGGTGCCTAACGACCGCCTGCCTCCCCGGACGGAGCCTGCGCCTGTGCCCGCACTGGGCGCCTCGCCGAGCCTCCGCCCCTGGGACAGCTGGGCGGGCGGGCTTGCCAGGCCCCTTCGTTCCGGGGCGGCAGGAGTCGTTGCCGCAGAGACTTTTCTGGTCGTGACAAAGCCAGCGATGAAGACACTGCCCCCGAGGGACCCCACGCCCCCGGGGTGAGGCGCCAGGGTCTGGCTGCCATCTGCCCGCCCAGGCCCCGTCCTGCTCTGGCCACGCCCCCTTTGCCCGTCTTACCGAGGGAGGCCCGGCCCACCACATGCCCCCCACATGCCCCCCGAAGGGCTCTGAGCTGGTGAGCAGGAATGTCTCGGAGCCACCAGCCCTGGCTGTGGGCCTGACTTGGGAGAGAGAAGAAATGACGCCCCACAGAACCACTGCGGTTTGACGAGATGCTTTATGAGTCATTTCCACAGTCGAGGGCAGCCAGCCTCGCACAGGCGTCTCAGATGGACTTGCATCCCACGCACAGGGGTCCTCGGCCACCTACACACGCCCCTCTTCCTGCCCACGGGGCCTCCCGTCCGGGGGGTGGGAGGGGACAGCAGAACCACTTGCGACCAGTTGACTGTGTTAACGTGGGTGATTGTACCTCTGCCCGTCCAGGAAGCCACGGCGAGTCCCATCGTACAGATGGTGAGACAAAGCTATTGTTAGGAAGGTCATCCCCGATGCTGCTCACGGAGAAATGGCAGAAATGAGAGCGAACCCAAGCCCTGTCAGTCTCCAACCATCAGTCCACCTGGGCCTCGCACCGGGGGCCAGAGGTGCCTCAGGACACTCCGTTGCGGGGATTTCGGAGGCCAGGAGGCGGGGTCAGCGCTTTTCTTTCTTTTTTTAAAAAAATATGTTTTATTGATTTTTTACAGAGAGGAAGGGAGAGGGATAGAGAGTCAGAAACATCGATGAGAGAGAGACATCGATCAGCTGCCTCTTGCACCCCCCACCACTGGGGATGTGCCTGCAAGCAAGGTACATGCCCTCCACCGGAATCGAACCTGGGACCTTTCAGTCCGCAGGCCGACGCTCTATCCACTGAGCCACACCGGCCTCGGCCAAAGTTCACTTTGTAAGAAATAGTAGGAGGGGGAGTGGACACCGCAATTAAGACCCACCCCCCAAGGCGCAGCTTTTATTTTTCATTATATTTATTTACATAAAAAATGCTTTTTATGGACTGCAAAGAGGGAGAG
>PVJN01033565.1:0-23313 GCA_004026805.1 Lasiurus borealis | reverse complement strand
ATTAATCACAAAAACAATATGTAATTATATATTGTGAAATATTTATTTCTAATTACAAATAAATGAAATTTTGTCTTGAATCGTGGTGTAGCATGGGTAACAGTCTTCATATGACAACAGTAAACTACATTGCTACATTTTGCTACACCGAGGAGTGGTGTGTTGGTTCCTAAGACCATGGGAAATAGGTGTTTTCCAATAGTCTTAGGCGACCCCCAAAGGGGTCGAGACCCACAAGTTGAGAACCGCTGATCTAAAGAAATATATTTAAGCAGAAACTGGTTTGGTTTAGTGGATAGAGTGTCAGCCTGTGGACTGAAGGGTCCCAGGTTCCATTCCGGTCAGGGTCACATATCTAGGTTGTGGGCACATCCCCAATGGGTGGTGTGCAGGAGGCAGCTGGTCGATGTTTCTAGCTCTCTATTCCTTCCCTTCCTCTTTGTAGAAAATCAATAAAATATATTAAAACAAAACAAAACAAGGGAACTGGAAGCAGCCAAGAAAGGTATAAATTTACAAAATAAAGAAGGAGGAAGAAAGCCCAGGAGTAGGAGGACAATGAGGGAGGAGGGCCTCAGGAGTCACTATAGGCTAAGGGAAAAGTGACCAATCAGAGGGGATATCAAGGCACCAAGATCTGCAGCCTTTATAAGCCATAGGGAAAGGGACCCTTTCCCCTGCCCCTTGTGGGATTCCATTCTGTGGGACTCTCCCTCTCCCCTGGTGGGAGTCTGTACTTGTTCTTCAGTAAATCTCCACCTTTGCTATACTACCCTCTGTCCGTGCATTCATTCTTCTACTCTGGCAGACAAAGAATCCAGGTTCCAGTCCAAAAATTCGGTATCACTCTCAGGTATAGGTCTTTTTCAACTTGGAC
Source organism: Lasiurus borealis (assembly GCA_004026805.1). Taxonomy (NCBI): domain Eukaryota; kingdom Metazoa; phylum Chordata; class Mammalia; order Chiroptera; family Vespertilionidae; genus Lasiurus; species Lasiurus borealis. The sequence continues at coordinate 22,436 of PVJN01033565.1, read as the reverse complement.
TTAATGTGCTCAAAGAATATTGTAGCTGGAGATGGTTTTATTAGTCACCATTTTTTAGATTGATGATCAGCCAGCAGTCCCACAGATAGTGAAAACAGAACTGGAATCAAAGAGCCCTAATCTAGTTCTTAGCTTGTTTCTACTATGTAACAGATGCCTCTTTTAAGTATTAGTTTCATGCCATTCTAAATTCAATAAACTTTACTTCATTAAACATCATTGATAGAAAGGACCACCCCAAATATTTCTGAGTCCCTTAGACTTCTTGGTTATTTCTATCTTATCTACGTTACCTTGTTTCATCAAATATAGGTAAGCCTTGCAAAATTGATCAATGTGAAAATATTAAAATAAAATGAAAAGTTGAAATATTAATCTCTAATAATAGAATGATGTTATGTTCTTTTTACTCTCTGAGGATTTCCAAGCACTTACCATTACCTCATTAAGCCAGGTGCTGAATCAGAGATTGGATGTTATAACTTTATTCTTATTATTTATTTAATACTATCAAAGGAGTTGGTTCTCAGTGGGAATTGATAGCTCCAAAACCTTTTCTTCATGTTCTAAATGGACAAGTACCATCAGCCAATATTTCTTTTCTAAAGATAATCAATAATCATTCAGAAAAGTAGTGTCAAGTTACTCATAAAAATCTTCCCAAATGAAGTAATCAAGTGATTTTTAAAACTTTGTAAGTTTATATTGATTTGATTTGGCACGTGTGGCCTAATAAGAATAAAGGAGTTTGTGAGGTTTTATTAATTAAGAAAGAGGAAAACCACTTATTCTTATTTAACAATTCAAACTTGGAATTTCTACCTCTTAGAAGTTGCCCATTGTATTGAAAATTCATTCTTGCTTTTAAAATGCAGGAATATTCTATTGTTTTTAAAAAAGTGAGTGCCCACTTTATGCTTCTCATTGCTTTTTAAAATGCTTTATTATTATTATGCAATTTAGGTAGTTGTCTTTGGCTTCTAAAAATGCTGACCTCAATATGAGTTTCTCTTTTTAGATCAAAAAGCAGTTACCTGTTTTCTTGGACTTTGTTTTTCCTGATAGAAAGTTTGCCAGAGTTTGGCTAATTTAATTAAAAACATTAATCCATTCGAGCATAGGAGTAATAAGTGGATTGTCTATTTGGCCCTGGTTACCTTTCAATATAAGTGATTAACTGTTAATTATAGACCTGTGTGTGCAGTGTAAGAATTGTTCCTATTCAAAGTTAAACTTTGAACCATCTCTAAAATGACAGAGGCAAATGACAGCGAGGCAGTTTTGAGAGGTGGTAGACTACATTGGCAAAGCTACTGTGAGGTGTTTAGGTGTGTAACACTTAGAGCAAGTGATCACGTATGCTTCTGATCACTTGCTCTCAGTGTAAACATATCATTTTGAATATGCTGCTTAAAGTTCTTGCCTAAAAGCAGAATTCCAGTAGGCTTATTAAGGTGGTTGCAGATCCCTGGGCAGGGAAATTCACACTCGTTTCTTTATTATGCAAATTACAAAGGCAGTGCTAGGGATGGGGGAGTTAATGACTACTAAATGATGATAACAGGTTGCAGCCTCTTCTTTCTTTTAGTCACTTAGTGAGGGACGAAGGAGAAAGACTGAGGGGTCATTGAAGAAATAACTTCAAATTTATGATTTGGACCTATTTCACAGGTAGGGTTTTTAAAAACAGCAATAAACAGATGAAAATAAAAATCACCCCAACTTGCTTCATCTACAGCTAACACTACTAACATTTTGCTCCGTATAACATTTTAACACTAGTAACATATGCTCTATGCAATACAGCTTAACATGTTTCCATCAAAAATTATATCACTTTTATGTGACTTTAAATGTCATTCATTTAACTTTGTGAATTTCCTCCATGTCTGTAAACATACTTCTAAAATGACATTGTATTCCATCATTCACCATTGTACCATGATTTATGTAACAAAGCTTCAGTTTTTGGACATTTAAGTTGTTTCAGATTTTTTTATTATAATATAAAGTGCTGTGATGAGCATCTCTATACATGCATTTTTGTCCAATTAGTTCTTAAGATGAATTGTAGAAGTATAGTTGTTATGTTGAGGCATACCACTCCTTAAGATTTTTGACAAATATTGAAATTTTTTCCTGCAGAATTTCTCCCAATTTATACACCTGTGAACATATAAAATTCCCTTTCCCTCCAAATCTTAAAAATACTATAACTTTTTCAATCTTTCCTAATGTTAAAGTACAGATTTCATATTTTTAAAAATATATTTTATTGATTTTTTTGCAGGGAGTAGGAGAGGGATAGAGAGTTAGAAACATTGATGAGAGAGAAACACCAATGAGCTGCCTCCTGCACACCTTCTGTTGGGGAATGTGCCTACAAGCAAGGTACATACCCTTGACTGGAATCGAACCTGGGGCCGTTCATTCCACAGGCAGATACTATCCACTGAGCCAAACTGGTTAGGGTCAGATTTCATTTTTTTAAATTTTTTCAGATTTTATTTTTAATAGTTATTCTTACATTAAATAAGCTGAATATTTTTCTTATGTTTATTGGCACATTCTGTTTCTTCTTTTTAGTTGTCTATGTCAATGTCTTATTCTATTAATGTATTTTTTTTTCTTAGTGATTTTTACAGCACTGTTTGAGGAGAGGAACTCTTCATCTGTCATATATGTGGCCATTATTTTTGCCATTTTTTCCATTTGCCTTCTAACTTTGCTGATGGTTATTTTGATATTTAGACATTTTTACTTCTAATGGAGTTATATACCTTTCAGTCTCTTATTTGAGTGGGCTTCTACTGTGGGTGTCATTCTTAGAAATCATTAACTCATCCTAAAATTTTATACTATTTGCCTATAATTCACTTAATTCTAATTTTGATATTTAACCTTTAAATTATTATGAAATATTCCACACATAAAAATTGGCATGAAGAATAATTTAAGAGAGGCAATATATACACTGGTTAAGAGCACAGACTTCTGAGCCTGATTTCCTGGATCCAGTTTTAAAATAAATCCACCAATTCTTGGACACTCCTGCCTTCAAAAGGTGGAGCCTAATTCCCCTCCCCTTGAGTATGGGCTGAACTTAGTGACTCATTTCTAATAAGTACATATTTTAGAAATGATGGCTTATGCCTTTCCACATTAGGTCATTGAAGACACTGGGGCTTCTCTATCTCCATCTCTGTCTCAGTCTCCATCTTCATCTATCTCTGTCTCTATCTCCCTCACCTCCCTCTCTTCCCCTCTCTGGGGAGAATTCACTACCATGCCCTGAGTACATTAGATCAACACTAGGAAAAGGTCCCAGAGATGAAGAACTGAGTCCTTTATCATCAGTCAAAGCGGAAGTCAATGGAGACTTTAGGCCATCAGCTACATGACTAAGATTTAAGGGGATTGTCCAGACCCAGCCTTCAGATGACTGTGGCCCCAAGTGATTCATTGGCTGCATTATCACGACAGACCCTGAGGCAGAGAGCCCCAGCTGAACTGCTCCGGGATTCCTGATTCTCAGAATCTGTAAGAGATAATAAATGCTTGTAAGACTGCTAGGTTTGAGGGTAATTTGATATGTAGCAATAGATGACTAATACAGTGGGCATGAATCTTCAAGCTGTGTGATTTTGTGCCTCCCTTTGCTTATTTTAAAATGGAGAAAATAATAGGACTCTCTTTATAAGATAGTTTTGTGAAGTTTATGTAAATGAACATATGTACAGTACTTATAACCATGCCTGATATGTGGTGAGCTAAATTTTGCTATTATATAACAAATATCTGTGTATCCCAACTCAGCTTAACATAAAATGCTACTGATAAAATTAAAGATTAATTTATTTCCCTCCTCAAATGTAACCCTATATAATAAAAGACTAATATCCAAGTAGACTGAACAGTGGAACAACCGAACAGCCAAACAATGGTCGCTATGATGGGTGCTGACCATTAGGGGACATGTACAGAATATGATGGGCATCGGCAGCAGGTGGCAGAGAACAGAACAGGGCAGGCATTGGCACGACGGGATGGTGGAGCAGGTGAGTAGGGGCACCAGACCAAGGTATGGCTCCAGTTGCTGTCATCTGGGTGAGCCTCTGGTGGTTACTGAAAATTATTTGCTCCTGTGTGCTGCCCTCTCTCCAGCACTCCCACCTGTATGGCACCGGCCCCACTAGCACCCACTGCTGGTGCCAGAGCCGCTGCTCACACTTACTGCCGGCACCCAGCACCAGCCCCAATTGCATGGCGCTGTCAGTGGGTGCCAGCGGTGGCTGCCAGCCCAAATAACCCCTCAGGACTTCTCCAACTCCCCCTGCTTCTGAGGGGGAATCAGGGCTGGCAGCCACTGCTCGCACCCACTGCCGGCACTGTCCCAACTCACACCACAGCTGGCACTGGAGCCACCACTCGCACCCACTGCCGGCGCCCAGCTCTGGTCTTGTCAGCAAGTTGCTTGGCACTGTCAGCAAGTGCGAGCAGCAGGTGCCTGCTGCCAGCCCTGATCACCCCTCAGGGCTTCTCCACTTCCCCTTGCTCCTGAGGGGTGATTGAGGCACCCATTGACAGCGCTGGCCCCACTTGCATCCCTCTGGCATCATCCCTAATTGCTTTGCACAGTCAGTGGGGCTGGTGCAGTCAGTGCAGCTAGTACAGTCAGTGTGTGGGAGCGACAGCTGTGGGAGGGGGCTGCTGGCAGACAGAGGATGGGGCGCTGTGGAAAGGGTTGAGCAGGGGCATGGAGGATGGGCTGAGATCTGCACCGTGCCCACTGCAGCCTCATGGCCCACAGTTCCTTTCAATGTGCACAAATTCGTGCACTGGGCCTCTAGTGTGTACATATTTAACTATTTTGAGTACATGGAACTTACTTTGATAATTGAGTTAAAGAGTCAATATATATGTTTTTCAAAATGAATAACAAATTTTCCCAGCACAGCTTAATTAATCATCTATCCTTTTCTCATTGATTTAAAGATCACCATTTTAATGTACTAAATGCCTATATATATTTACATGTGTTTTGGGGTTTCTGTTCTCTCTATTGAAAAATGTTTATTCTGCCATCAGTTACATGCTGTGTTAATTATTATAGTTTTATGGTATGTTCTAATGCTGGCAGCATAAAATTCTCCTTAATTAAGGGGATAGGCAGCCTCTGAGATGGCCTCCAATGAACCCTGCCTCCTCAGGTTCATGTCTTTGGGCATGCATATCCTTCCCTTAAGTAGGATTTAATGACTCTAGTGAATAAAATGTAGTAAAAGTAATGGCATGTCATTTCTGATGTGAGGTTTCAAGAAGACTGTGGCTTCGGTCTTGGATAAGCTTTCTTGTTTTCTCACTTGCTTTGAAGCCAGCTGCTTTATCTCGAGCTGCCCTATGGTCAGGATCATGTGGCCAAGAACTGAGGGAGGTCTCAGTTCTGAGAACACCCAGTGAGGAACCGAGGCCCTCAGTCCAACAACTCCGAGGAGCTTAATCCTATCAGGGACCACATATGCAAGCGTGGAAGTGGATCCTATTCCAGTTAAGCACTTAGCTGATACCTTGACTTTAGCCTTGTGAGAAAACTTAAGCCAGAGACCCCCAGCTAAATCAAGCTTGCATTCTGATTCAGAGAAACTGAAATAGTAACAAGTTTGTTCTTTTATGCTTCTTAATTTGGGGATAATTTTTTATGCAGCAATAGACAACTAACACAATTATTCTTTTCAAATCTTTGGATTCATCTTCATTTATCCTTTCAGAAGAACATAATGTTGCCTCATTCCAAAAAAATGTTTGAGGCTTTCAATTGGTATTATGTATTTCAAAATCATTTGGGGGCCATTTGATACCTTATGTAATGAATTGTCTGATAAAAAAAAATAACATCATTGTATTTCTCTTAAATTATACTGCTTGTTTCATATGTCCCCCCCCCCCCCGCCCCCTGTTAAGAGTTTTCTTTTTACATATTTCTTGTTAGGTTTATTATTAGCCATTTTATACTTTTCAGTATATTTGGTATTGCAAATGGGAATAATTTTGATTTGATTATTGTTTACATATAGGAAATTAATGGATTTTTCTACATATACCCAATAATCTACCACTAAATTGAATTCTGTTATTAGTTTTCATTGCTTTTCATTTTATCTCTTGGGTTTTTCTAAATACACAATCATTCACTATTCTTCTTAGGCAAACTTAAAGATACTGAGAGGAAAAGCAAAAAGTGTGTGTGTGTGTGTATGCATATACCATGTGTATGATCATGAGACACCAAGAATTTAAAAAGAAATAAAACTCAGCAGCTATCTTTTATTCAGTTCTCTCTGCATCACTTAGCATAGCTATTAGGGTATAGAAGAATATTGAATGAATACGTGAATGATCTGCCTTCTTGTAGTGTGGTTTCTACTAGTTCCTGTCTAAATGCTCTTTTCTGAGGCAGCTAATTGTGAAGCCTCACCATGTCCTGAGCCGAGTCCAGGTTAGATATGACATCTGCTAAGTCCTCAACACTCCACCAACATGATCTTAATAAGTGTATTACTTACCTTCAAAGACCTAATGATTTGTTGGGGGAGGCAATATGAGTACACACACAATCATTAAAGAATAGACTGTGGTAGACAATATGGTACTTCCCTGAACCCACAAGGGGCTAGTATACACTAGGCAAATGTACCATTCATTTGAGCAGTGCTCACTGTGGGCCTATACTGAACCAGGGAATGTGAGCGTAACAAGGCAGTAGTGGAGAGGGAGTCAGGATCCTATATGAAAGAGCATATTGGGTGCCCGGTCCAAAGGGCAAAGAGAGATGCAAAACCAAGCAACGAATCTAAAAACTGAATGGATAGAAAGTCATTGGAACAAGTTGGGACAAATTTCTTATCATCAAAGTGATAGTAACTAGGAATTCAGCATCTACCTTTCTTGGAGCATGACTGGGGTAGGAGTGGCAGAACACTTAAGGTAAACCTCCCAGGGTTGAGCTGAATTGACTGTAAGGGAGTGTTACTCAGAGGAGAGAAACAAAAGCCAGGGATTCTGTAGGCTAAGGTAAGCAGCAAGAATTTAAGTGCAAGGAAAACCAATGGAGGGCTTTCAACTTCGGAGTGACATGGCCTGATTTATATTTTTAACAAAGTCTTTCGTGTTCACCGTATGAAAAATGCGACACAAATGGGATTTGAAGGAGTTCGTAGGAGGATGTTGCAGTGAGCTGGAGAGAGGTAGTTCTGGGCTGAGCAGATTGATAATGGAGACGGAGCGTGATATCCATGGAGGCCTATTTGGAGGTAAACAGAGAAGAAACATTGTCCACCTAAGACTTTGATATCTCTGACTTTAAGACCCTGACTTAACTGGACTTTTTTGTCATTCTGCTGAGGATTGCAAAACTCAAACTGGAGGTACAGATGCTCAGTAGCTCAGTCATTCGGAGTAAATGGGCCAGCTGAGTGGAATTTTGTGGATACTGTAAAGGTAGTTTTAGCATTGGGAGGGGTAATTTATGTCTCTGTGAATAGTTTTCACTGCTAGCACCTTTTTTTTTAAATCTTTAAAATATATTTTATTTATTGTAATATAATATGAATTTATTGTAATAAAAATAATGATATTGGATATTCCCAAGTGCAAAACCTTATGGTGAACTTTATATAATTTATTTAATAGGCTTAAGAAACATTATAGGAGAATGTCTTTTAAATAAATGCATAACAATGCTTAGAAATTTAGAAGTTTTACAGCCTGTATTTTTAAAAATATTTTTCATATTAATTTTTGCCTTTTAATTCTAATATATTCTGTAAAAAACTATTACTTCTTTCCTGCCAGTAATTTAGCCTGTTATAAATTTGGTTAAATTAATACAAAGTTAATGGCTATATTTTAGAGTAACCTCTTGAAATGCAATAGCTTTATTGGAACAAAACGATTTTTTGCCAAAATTATGTGAAACTAATGAAAAATTAATTGCTTTATAAAATGCTGGCTTTTATCTAAAACTAATAATTCCTGTACATCTCTTAATCCTCCCACAAACAGTTGGCAGGAAATAAAATCTAAGTTTACCGGTTCAAATTCCCAAAGATCCTCAGAGTCATTTTTATTTTTGCATGATCCAACCTTTTAACTTTCTCACAACTTTAATCTTAAAAAATCAGCTTCCTAATTAAATTCAGGCATCATTCCCTTAAAGGGGAGTTGGGAACACCAGCTCTAACTCAGATTTAAGACTTTGAGCTAACACTTTTACTTTCTTCACAGTTCACATTGGCATATATATATATATATATATATGTATATATATATATATAATGTAATGATTTTTTTATCTTTTAAGTTCATTCCTGGGACTCTGCCTTTAATCTATTCTTTACTGTGTTTCAATCATAAATAAACCATGCAATGAAATAAATTACTTAATCTTATGTCTTATTTGGAAACATATTAAGGACTAGATACAAAAGAAAGAATTATTTTATGCCTCTGTATTGCTCACACTTTCAGGCTTTTGTGTCGCATTTGAACACTATCAAGGTGTCCTATCAATAACAATTGCACATAAGAGCCACATTTGGAGATTTTAAAAGTTTTTGCTACTTTGGGATTAGGGTAGGTTTAAAGAAAAAAGAATCCCAAACTGTCCTTTGTCATCATCATTCGCCATGATTCTACTGTTTTCATGATAATTCATTCTTCTGTATAACTATTTAGCAGGGAGATTATTAATCCCCAGCTACTTTTAAAAATGTGACCACATGTGATTATTTTATTCCTTGTTTTATGCTTAGCATTCCTTCCTGCCTTAATTCAGTAAGAGAGGCTTTCTTAACACTCTGAAAGAGAAAAACAAAACATTGCCCAACCGAATTTGTTGATTAAGCTTTTTTAGCATGAAAGGGAAATAGTCCAAATTTCAAAACAGGTTTGGTGAATGCAATTTGAGTGTTATCGAGAAGCATTCTCCTCCACAGACTTCTTCCCGCAAAAAAAAAAAATTTTTTTTTTTCATAGAGAGAATGGACCCTCGTTTCTTAGGTTAATTGCTGGAATATAATGAGGTTTGGTTTCATTTTTAGCAATTTCCGGATTCTATTCCAGGACATTTGGGATGGAGCCCAAGAGCTTAGCATGTTTTTCTTTTTTCATGGTAAAATTGTGCAAATATGCATTAGAGTGTGAAAACAAACAGTCTAATACATTTTTGCAAAGCTCTTTATGTTTACTGTTTATTGCAGATACCAGATCCTAATTAAAATGCGCTAACAAAAGCCAAGATACAAAGAACAAAGATATAACGAAACTTCATCTTTATAAAATATTTGTGATTAATCCTGCGGGATGTATGGCCTCCCGGCACTGCAGTGGAATTCTAAAAGGCTTCTTTCTTCAGCCAAACTAGGAAGGTGATCAAATTGAGCTTGTCTGATAGTTCAAGAAAGACAAACTCTTCTGTGATGATTTGGGGTTCCTATCTACTTCTTAGAGAGGCTCCCATCATGCTTTGATTCAAGATCTTGAGGGTTTTTTTTCACAATATATTTGAAATGAATGGCAACCAATTTTTAAAAAGTAATCAAAGAAGAGGCGTTAAAAGCATATTTTTTGACTAGAGATGAATTTAGTTCTGTTGTTGTTGTTTTTTTCCAGTTGACATTTTCTATATGTCTGGGAGAAATTACTTTTTGCTACTTGTGTATATAGGAAAATTAAAAAGATAAATGGAAATATGGAGGATGGCGTCAATCAATGGAATGAATAGGGATTTGGAGGGACAACAATAAACATTTGAGTTGAGACTCCTTTCCAGCTTTTTGATCTTAGATCAGTGATTTAACTTCTGGGAGTCTCAGTTCCTTCATCTCTAATAGGGGGATATCAGTGGTAATGTTAGGAAGTTGTGTGAATTAAACAAGATTAGCTAGGTAACACACTCTTATTAGAGGCAAGAACATTCATTTTTTCAAAAGGATGTGCATACCATGACCTGTGTGTTGAGATTAAAGGAAAGAGAAACCTTATTCACCACTTTACCCTTGTTCTATTTTGTTTGCATTTGAATTATTTCTTTTGAACATCTTCTCTTTTCTATTTATTTATTATATTAGAGGCCCAGTGCACAAAATTCATGCACTGGTGGTGGGGTGGTAAGGAATGTCCTTTAGTGCAGCCTGCACCCTCTCCAATCTGGGACCCCTGGGATCCTGTGGGATCAGGCCTAAACCAGCAGTTGGACATCCCTCTCACAATCCGGGACTGCTGGCTACCAACCTCTCACCTGCCTGCCTACCTGATTGCCCCTAACTGCTTCTTCCTGCCAGTCTGTTCACACCCTAACCACTCCCCTGCCAGCTTGTTTGACACCTAATTGCTCCCCTGCTGTCCCGATTTCCCCCAACTCCCCTACCTTGCCAGCTCAATCACCCCCAACTGCCTTCCCCTCCCAGCCTGGTAACCCTTAACTACTCTCCCTTGCTGGCCTGGTTGCCCCTAACTGCCTTTCCCTGCTGGCCTGAGTGCTCACAATTGCCCTTTCCTGCCAGCCATCTTGTGACCACATGGAGGTAGCCATCTTGTGTGAAGGTGTGGTGGTCAATTTGCATATTACCTCTTTATTATATAGGATAAGAGCAGATTGCAGGGGAAAGGTACTATGTATTTTTAAAGATGGAGAAATCTTGTGAAAATCCTTTATGTACTGCAATAGTCCTCAAAGTGTGCCCTTGACCAACTGAATCAGCATCACCTGGGAACTTGTTAAAAATGCAAATTTTTAGGCCTCACCCCTCAGACCTACTGATTCTGGTGATGGGCTCCAGTTACCTGTATTTTAACAATCATCTAAATGATTATAATGCACATTAAACTTTGAGAACCACTGATCTATACATGTTTTGTCTCTCTCTGTAACAGCACCCTTGATAATGCACAGGTCCCAGCACTCACAGAGGTCTTCCTTATATATATCAGAGATCTTGATAGATAGTATATCGTAGTGTTTTACATCTAGATTAGACTATCTTGATATGTAGCTCAGCTCATTTACTTACTAGCTCTGTGTCCTTGAGCAAGATTCTTAACCTCTCTATGCCTCAGTTTCCTCTACTGATGAATGGAGATAATAATAGTATCTGACACAGAAATTGGTGAGAATGTAATACATTTAAGATAGGATCAAACAGAAAGCTTAAAGAAATATGAGCTATTGTTTTGTTATCTAGTGAATATAGAGGACATTGCAAAATGTAGAGAATCAGCAAACCAGCCAGTCTCAAATTATAGCATATATTTCATAAATCATTTCTTATTTCTTCACTAAAGATTTGTGAAAAAAAACAGGCATTATGAAAGGTAGTGAAGATATGGTAAAGAATAAGAAAGGTTTTGATTTGCTTATTTGATACTTAGAAAGAGAAGAGTTAAAAATAATTTTATAATTAATTAATTGAATACATTGTAGTAAATGCTTTGAAGGCAGAGTACAGAATGCTATGAGAGTGTTTAACTGGTAAAGTTAGCTCTGCATGTAGTGGGTGGTGGTGGAGGGTCAGTGAAACTTTCCTCAGAGAACCTTGAAGGATTCATGGGAATTTGCTAGGCCAAGAAGGGTGCGAGGGCAAGCATTCCAGAGAGAGAGAACAGCATGTGTACAGGCCCTGAGGTAGGTAAGAGTTTGGTGCTTTGAAGGAGCTAAAAGAAGACTAATGTGATTGGGGTATAGAGAAATACAAGACTAAATTATCCCATTGATGATGGATAGCCATTGAGGAGGCTAAGCAAGGAAGTGATATTTATTATTACAAACTAGAGGCCTGGTGGTACACAAAATTCATGCATGGGGAGAGGTGTGTGTCCCTCAGCCCAGCCTGCACCCTTTCCAAACTAGGACCCCTTAAGAAATGTCTGACTGCCCTTGGATATCCCTCTCACAATCCAGAACTACTGGTTCCCAATTGCCTGCCTGCCTGATTGCCCCTCACTGCTTCTATCTGCCTGCCTGATCACCCCCTAACTAAATGCCTGCCAGCTTGATCAATGCTAACTACTGGCCCAATTGCCCCCAACTACCCTCCCCTGCTGGCCTGGTTCCTCCAACTTTCCTCCTCTTTAGGCCTGGGTCCCTCCTAACTTCCTTCTCTTGCAGGCCTGGTCCCCCTCAACTGCCCTCCCCTGTAGGCCTGGTCCTTCCCAACTGCCTTCCCCTGCAGGCCTGGTCCACACCCCCCAACTTTCCTCCCCAGCAACCCAGGACACCAAACTTTCCAGCCCATCTCCCATTCTGCTGCACCAAGCCTCCCCCTGAGTCTCTGCAGGCTCTGTGGGTCCGGCAAGCAATTTTGGCCCATAAATTTGCATATTCCCTCCTTATTGGCTGTGGGCATGACCATTTTTTATCGTGAAGTGATGGTTAATTTGCATTACTCTTTTATTAGATAGGATACCTCTCTTGGATTGGAGGGGGCCAGAGATGAGAGGAAATTGGTGGTTATATCTATAGCACAGGAGAGGTAGGCTTGGGCTGTTGTAGTAGAGGAGCTGGAGAGAGCCTAGTGCAATTGAGTAATTGTAGATTTGGTGAGATTTGGTGTCAAGAATGTGTTCCCTGGTGCCACTGACATTAGTAAGAAGCACCTCTAAGAGCAAGTCTGGCAGCAGATCATAAGCCAATTGAGTACGAGGGCCATGTGGAACTTCAAAGAAAAGAATGTAGAGTAGGCAACTGGTTATATGAATCTGGACCTCACAGAGATATCTCCAGTAGAGGGAGTGGTTGGTATGTATAGAGTAACTGAATCAGTGAGAATGGATACGATTATAAAGATATCCATGCCGACTGTCGACAAGAAGTTTGAGGATTGCGTTCAATAAAACATTGGCATTTACAAGTGAAGTAGAAGAGGCCAGACCTTAAAGAAGAAATGGCCAGATGGTAGAAGACCAGGCTGGGATGTCACAGAAGCTAAGGAAAGAGAGGGCTCCAAAATGGAGGAGGGAGTTAACTGGGCCAAGCATGGTGGGAACTGAAAAGTGTCCATAAAATTAAGCTAAAGAAAGGTCTTTGGCAACCTTAGTGAGAAGTTTTTGAGGAAAAGTGGCTCATGGGATGAATGGGAAATGAGGAAATAGAAATAATAAAATTAGACATATTTGGTTGAGCAGGAGCAAACAGAAATAAAATGGTTATTTCAGGGGGATATGGAGTCTAAGGAGGATAATTATTTATAGAAGAGAGTGTCAAACATGTTTTAAGAATGGCAGGGGAAAAATCAGTGGAGAGGAAGAAACTGAAGAGATATGAAGAGTGTGTATTGATAGTGGGGTTTCTGAGGAAGCCAGAGAGAGAAAACCACAGTATAAATGGGTGGTCTGGATTTACACACTAGCCTTAGAAAGTACAGGCAGCTCCTTTGTTGAACACGAGGTCAGGGGGATAGGGTGTGTACAGATTCTGGTGGATTTGTAGGTTTGGTGGTGGGAAGTTGAGAGGTTTCTGTTTGGTGGTTTCTATTTTTTCTGTGAAGGAGTAGGCAAGGCCATCTGTTGAGTGTGATAGAGGAGCTGTGAAGGTTAGAGATTTGGGAAAGTGAAGACTGTTTGAAATTGTCATTGAGAGTGGAAAAGGGAGGCAAATGTAGCACAGCTATTGTAAGAATTGAAATAAGAATGGAGGCCATGAATTTGTAATGGTAAGTATGTCTGTGAGCCCTGCTGTCCTTAGGCTGGTAGATGATGTTAGTTTGGACACAAACACACAAACAGTAATTTATAACACGGTGTAAGAAGTAAAGTACTGTCAGTCTGTGGAGAGAAGCAGCTTTGAGCTCCAAAAAGTAGAGACAGTGACCTCAATAAAGAATCAGCTGCCTTATCATTTCCCTCCCTTTAGGTTCCAGTAGAAGGGAGGGAGGGGAACTGCTATTAAGAAGACTAGCAGAACAATGCACAGACCATATGCCCAGGCCCAGAAGACGGGGAACTGCCTCCAATCTCCCACCTCTCGTGACACTTTGGCTCTTGAGTCTGTGTTCCATGGTCAGCAGGGCTTGCACTTGTTCTGGAGAGCTTTGGCTGCCATGTCAGGAGCAAGTTTCACATGATAAGCTGCCTGAAGAGCAACAAATCAGGATAGCTCAAAGAATCAGCCCCATTCAGCATCTGCCGAAAGGAGTTTGTGACCCTGGGAGAGATGGAGCAGAGAAGACAAGATCCTAGAATGTGTGATCTGTTGAATGGACTTTGTTCAGAGAGACCCCATTTGATCTCTGCCATGCATGCATGTGTACCACATGGACTGCAAAGATGAGTGGCTGATGACAGATACCTTGTGTCCCTACTGCAGGTGGCCAGTGGGTGCAGTGCAGCCTTCGTCCTAGGAGATGGACTGAGCCAGGATTTCTGATGTGATTTCAAGTGAATCGCCATTTTCAGAGATTTTGATCTTTTGTCACTGAACTTAATCCCTGGCTAGGATTAGGAATTAAGATCATGCACAAAAGATTTATAAAGAAAGAATATTTTAAAAAAAGAAAAGGAACAATATGAAGTACTTCCATTAACTCTGGAGTTCATAGACTGGAGACTTCTAACTAGGGGTCTAAAGATAAGCCAGTGTTAGCCAGCTGAAGAGCTGGAGGGAGAGGGTTTCAATAGGGAGGGAAAATGGGAATAAGTCAAGAGGTGAGGGGAGACATAGCTCCTGTGAGGAGCTGAAGGAAGTTCCCAGGTAGAGCAGAGTGTGTGAAGGTATGGGGAAAACAGGTGGGAGTGAGTGGTTAGAAGAGCTGTTGGATAGAAGATGGGTGGGCAGCTCAAGCATGTCTAAGCCAGTGATTCACCAGGTGTGGTCTCTGGGCCAATAGAGACCACCAACATTAGCATTACCTAGCTAATTACCTAGTCAGAAATGCAAATTCTTGGCCTCTACCCCAGATCTAACATATCAGAAGTTCTGAGAGTGGGCCCAGTGATCTATGTTTTACCATGTCCTCCAAGTGTGTGGCTGACGCATTCCAAAGTTTGAAAACCAGTTTTCTTAAGCAATGCGGAGCAATTGATTAAAGTGCCTTGTTAGTGAGAGGAGGACATGATCAGAGGCAGGCTTGTGAAAATCTCTGGCCACAGGGTGGAAAATGGAGGGTCCTGTTTGTGGATTCTAGCCAAGGATTTCAGCAGGGCTAATTTATCAGCTGGGTTACTGATCCCAGGGCAGGGTCTTCCAGCCAATGTCTCCATGGTGACCAGAACCAACTTGGAAGCTCCCTAATGAGCACTCCTCTCCAGCAGCTCTCTGCTGCCTCCCTCTGTCCACAAACCACACTCATGGCTCCCAGGCCTTATGGTTCCCAGGCCTGCACTTCCCAGATTGATCATTGGCCTGACTCCTCTGTACCCTCACCTTTGTCAAACTAGAATGTGTTAGGGTTAGGGTAAGGTCTACATAATAAATACATTAGACACAGTAGTTTGGCAGTCTTTTGAATGGATGGTTCTAAAGAGCCCAGAAAAGAATACTAATTAAGCAGTTATCTTGAGATATCTTAGTTACAAGATTTGCTAATTTTTAGACGAAACTATACATACATTCCCTTACAGTTCCAGGAAACATTTTACATAGAGATATAGTATGCTGATATTTCCCTAGAAAAAACCCTTTCAAGGTCTGAAGGCAACATATGTCTGAAAAAAAAAAGAAGAAGAAAGAAAGAAGAACATATTTGAAAGCTTTTTCTAAGATTAGTAAGAATGTGACATCAGAGCTCTATTGTGGGATAAGATGATTGCATCAAATTTCCCCATCCATCCCTCTCTTTACCATAAACTTTGCTTGATGGGTTGGCTGGTCTGTGCTTCATTTCATTTGGAAATGTAGAGAAGGATGATTTTCCTATAGGCACAGATTGGACTGGCACAGCTGCTAAAAGATAATGAAATCATTTTTGGGAGAATGACATAGGCTGCCTTCCATCTGATGATAACCAAAATAATATGATGCCTTATAAACAGACAAGAGGCCATATCTCCCAGGTGTAATGTCCAAAGTGGGAGATTCATGGGATTTGGAATCAGCCAGACTGGTGTCAGAATCTCTATCTCATCCATTACCAAAAGTCATGTACTTTTGACAAATTACTTAACTTCTCTAAACTGTCATTTTCTCTTTTGTAAAATGGGTTGTTGTGATAAATAGATAGACTAACACAATCTAGGGTACTTAGAAGGTGATCGTTAATGATTAGTTTTTGTTGTCTGTTAGTATGTGAATGAAACTTTAACCTTATATTCCCCTAATTACTTACTCTTCCTTTTACCAAAACCATTTCCTTTGAGTTATTTTTTTTTCATTTTTAGATTATCACCTTGAGTAGTATATCATTGAGATTTGACCAAGACATTTACCACGTGCCATAACTCTTTATCTACATACAGCTACATTCTCATAGCACTCTCTGGAGTCTCAAACACTTGTAGTGTTCTATCTCCCTTCCAGCTCCCTCTTTTTTAAAAATTAATTTATGATGTAGTTAAGAAATGGTGTCTGAGAAGTCTAAGTATTTCATGCTTATAAATATAAGTGGCAGTACTTTGTCTAAAAATGATGAATCACCGGTGACAGGGTAATAAGCAATGGAATCATGGGAAGGTTGATCAGACAACTCCTAAACATACTGTGACTATGGTAAAGTTTGATGGTAGATTTCTTTCCCCCAAAGTAGACATCTTAGCTCGGATCTTCAATCTGAACTTGTTTCACATCTTCAGTTCATATGTATTCATATTTTTAACATTGATAAGCTATTTTTTTTCTACTGGATAACAGACTAACAGAAGTCTAACTAGGCTAACAGATAGACTACTTGACCAAGTATGTCCAAGGTGCTCTATCATAAGTTTTAAAGCTTCAGAAAGGAGATAGGACTTGGCCAAGTCATTACATTTGTAGGAGAATTCTAATAGATGGAGAGAGGAGAGAGTATTCTAGGAGCGGGAGCAGCTGGAATACAGCCAGGAAAAGGGCACCAATTTGCTGTGATCTCTGCACAATGAGTGTACCTGTTTGGCTGGAGGGCAGTAGGAGGTTAAATAGTATTGGAAAGGTATGTTGGGTTAGTCTGAGGAAAGTCTTGAATGATGGAAGAGGAATTTGGGAGCCAGTGAGCATTTTTGAATGGGAAAATGATACAACATAATGTGTTATCTTGGAAATATCAAGCCATTTTCTAGGTACCAGCTGGGAGAGTAGAAAGAATGAAGGTAGGTAGGTTTAATAGGAGGCTTTTTTTTTTTTTTTTTTGGAGTTTAAGCATGCATTGTGAAGACTGTGCACAAATTAATGTAGTGGTGGAAAAACAGAGAAAATATGGGGCAGATACAATCTCCAAGGCCTGTGAGGACCTGGGGAAGGGATGGATGAGGGAGGGAGAGAAGAGGCGAGGTTGGATGCCTCCAAGATGACCCCTGGTGATTTCTGCCTCTTAGTATTTGTATCTTTGTATAATCTCTTATCCTTGAAGTGTGAGCTGGACCTAGTAACTTACTTCTAACCGATAGAAAATGGCGAAAGGGCTGGGATGTTGATTCTGAGATTAGGTTATAAAAAGACTGTGGCTTCTGTGTTGCTTGTCTTCTTGTGCTCTCTCACTTGCTCCCTCTGATGGAAGACAGCTGCCATATTGAGAGCTATCCTAAAAACAGGTTCATGTGGCCAAGAACTGAGGGGTGCTCCTGGCCAATAGCCAGCAAGGAACCGAGGCCTTCAGTTCAACAACCTTTGAAGAACTGAATTCTGTCAACAGCCCTGTGAATGAACTTGGAAATGTATCCTTCCCTACTCAAGGGACTGGAACCTGGAGTCCCCGCTGACACCTTGATTGAACCTTGTGATAACAGCCTTGTGATACATAGCAAGTTACCAACCTCCCCCACCACCACCTCCTCACCCCCTCACCAAGTAGTAGCTTAACCTGAATTTATTATTTTACAGTTGTGGGTGAGGTACCTAGACGTGACTTTGACGGGCCTGTGACTCAGAATCTCTCACACGGTGGTGTTCAGATCAAGGCTTGATTGGGAAGGAGCCACTTCCTGGCTTACTCATGTGGTTGCTGGCAGAATTCAATTCCTCGTGGATTTTTTTGGACTGAGGCCTCATTCCTCAAAAGCTGTTGGCCAGAGGCCTCTTCTCTGTTCTTTGCCCTGGGGCTCTCTGTACAGCATCCCACATCATAGCTGAATGTATATCAGAGTGAGCAAGCGAGAGAGCAAGAGCGAGAAAGGGTTCAAAAGCTGGAAGCCACAGTCTTCTATAATCTTGTCTCAAAAGTGGGATGCCATCACTTTCCCTGTAGTCTAGTCACTGAATTGTGTTAGAATTCTTTAGTCAGTAAGCCTGGCCCGCATTCCAGGGGAGGAGGTTATGTAAGAGCATTAATACCAGGCGGGAAAGATCTCGGGGGCTCACAGCTATGGTTATTTATTGCAATTTTGTTGTCTTCCCAAAGGGCTTTAGGCTCCTGGGGCTCGTGCTTCGTACATAAGTGCTCACTAAATATTTATGGAATAAATAAGATGATGCTTACAAAGACTGTTAGGGGCCTCTAAATTGTAATTTTCAATTATGATGTTAAGGCATTGATGGAGTTCTCCATTGGCCAATGTAATGCGGACATAGTGAGCCATTCGACAAAATTCTGACACTAAGCACAGAAACCCGATTCACGTTACTGGGTGCAGGAGCTCAGGGCCAACCTGTACAGTGGCGCTATGCATAAAAGTGCCTGGATGAGGGGGATGAGTGGGTGCCTAACTCCCAGTCCACATGTCACTCAGCAGAGATGTGTGCCCTGTCAGGGGACGGAGAGTCTAGACTTGGGAAGAGCTCATTTTTGAAATTTACCCACACAGACGGGATGCTATTGTTTGATTGTAAGGAGCACAAAGACTGCCTCTGGTTCTCTAAGGAAATGTCAGGCTCCCCTGCCCCCTCCCATTTGTTTTCACCTTCATTCCCTGAACTACACCCTCAAAAATGGGCTTGAGGGAAGAGGAGGACAATGCCCCGTGCCACGCCCCACTTCTGGGAGGATTCAGTCCTGTTTTGGGAGACTTTGGAGAGCCCAGGAGAGAAGGTGCTATACAAACACAGACCAATTCCATCCTCCCTATTACACTGCCAAGAAAATTCTATGCACACAATGCTACCACCCTCTCCCTGAGTGCTTGGTCTGACCTGACAATAGCAAACAAACAGCAAGCTGGGATCCGTTTTTAATTCCAAATGAAAATGCACCCCAAACAGAGGCGAGGGGGAGAAAAAGCAGCCAGGCAACAGTGTGCGTTTTGGCTGAGGACCCTAGGAAGCCTTGCTTCTGTTAACCTGTCTTCCTCCCCTGCTCACAGTCCTCCCTGAAAAGCTCAGCTCCCATCGTTGGAATGGTTGTGCATTGAGGATAAGGATGTTGACAATAGGGTTTAAGCTGCATAAATAACTGCAAATTGCTGTTCGGTCCCAGCAAAAAACAAGGAAGAAGATGATACAGGGAGCATAAGTTGTGTGTGTGTGTGTGTGTGTGTGTGTGTGTGTTGGGGGCGGAGGTGGTGGGGAAGTAAGTAATGTGGAACCTGGCAACCAGCTCTGGGTGTCACAAACACTCTGTGAGGTGATCACAGGCCACCCACAATTGTTGTTCAGCTATAAGAAGTTATTTTGACAGGACATGTGGCACACTTCAAATAGAGGAATCAAACCCCACAAAGACTAGCGATGTGTTACACGGAACATTCTGGCTTAAAGAACGAGCTAGTATACTGATTGAGGGATAGTACATATGTGGGCTCCAAATATTCATTGTGTGGCTTTCACCTAGCTCTGTTGGTGGTGATGTGCGGAGTGAGAAGGAAAAAAGAACAGTGGTTTATAAGAAAAAGGAAAACACCAATGATGGCGGCCATTTTCTGCTTCCCAGTCCATTGGCTTTTCTGGGCATCATTTCAATAACTTCTCCAACACTCTTCCTCAGAGAATTCTCCCAGTGTACTCCACAGGAT
Organism: Lasiurus borealis; assembly: GCA_004026805.1. Taxonomy (NCBI): domain Eukaryota; kingdom Metazoa; phylum Chordata; class Mammalia; order Chiroptera; family Vespertilionidae; genus Lasiurus; species Lasiurus borealis. The sequence continues at coordinate 2,372 of PVJN01033565.1, read as the reverse complement.
GCAGCAAAACTGGAAAGGGCCGAGACCGGTTTGGCTCAGTGGATAGAGCGTCGGCTTGCGGACAGAAGGGTCCCAGGTTCGATTCCGGTCAAGGGCATGTACCTTGCTTGCGGGCACATCTCCACTGTGGGGTATGCAGGAGGCGGTTGATCAATGTTTCTCTCTCATCGATGTTTCTGACTTTCTATCTCTCTCCCTTCCTCTCTGGAAAAAATCAATAAAATATATTTAAAAAAAAACTGGAAAGGACTAGACCCGCCACAGGTGTGCCCCCTCACATCAGCTATTTATGTACAGTGCATCATTCTATCCCATCTTCTTTGCTTCCTGATTGGAGTATAAACAGAGGACAAATCCTTTCCATTTGTAAAGCATAATGACACTTCTGTAACACCATCAAACACTCCCCAGGGAGAGATAAATTGGGACATTCTATTTAATTGCCTCCTGCCTAATACTGGTGGAATTTTTGCTAGGGCCCATGAGGTGGTTGGACATTGGACCTCAGCTTCTGAAAACTACCACCATCATGTCTTTCAAAGGTTATGATAATAGCATTGGACCACCTAGTAATTGAAATGGAAGACAAATGTCATAAGTTACATGAACACTGTTGTGATTGAATTCTACTCACATTACATTATCAAACTCCTAGAAGAATAAAAGTTTGATTTAAATCTTTGTCTTTACTTGACTCACTTTTGAATCTTATGCCCCATAGTTATACACTGAGTGGGAGTTTTCTGACTCATCATTTATCAGTAAGAAATCTCTGTCATCTACACACACACACATACTGTATATTAGATCTTTGACCTTAAAAATGCCTACTACAGTGCTTGGTGCAGAGGAGGTGCTATGACTATCTGCTGGCTAACAAATAGGTGATTGAATGAATAAAATAAAAACAGTGCACATATTCATTTATTAGCAATCCATTTAACCTCAGTGACTTGTATAGGCAGCAAAATACTGACCTGGCAATATGATAAGACATTGTAAAACACACACACAACACACACACACACACACACACACACACACACACACACACAAAACAAACAAACAAACAAAAAAACAGAGATGAAGATTGACACTTCCTGGCTCTGTTGGGATCAATTTAATAATTAGACATCATAGGTCAAGTTTCCATAGATTATGAACATACCAAAGATATACAAAAGTATTTAGAACTAAAATAATCTATTTGCCCAATCTTTTATTATTGGACATTTATTTTGTTTCCAATCTCTTGTTTTTAGAAATGAGGCTGAAGTGAGTAATTTTGTATATATGTCATTTTGTCTTGGTACCAGAATATCTGTAGGAGAAATACCTAGATAAAAAAAAATGCTGGGTCAGTGGTTCCATGAATTTGTAATTTAAAAAATATGTGTTTATTGATTTCAGAGAGAAAGATAGAAACATCAATGATGAGAGAGAACCATCTATCAGCTGCCTCCTGCGTACCCCCTTCTGGGGATCAAGTCCACAACCCAGGCATATGCCCTGACCAGGAACCGAACCATTACTTCCTGGTTCAGAGATTGACTCTCAACTTCTGAGCAACACCACCTAATAAAGTCTGTAATTTTGATAACAATTACCAAATTTCCCTCTATAGGAATTTACTTATTTACCTTTTTACCAGCATTATATGAAATTGCTTGTTTCCTCTCAGCCTTATCACCATAGAGTGTTATTAAAGTTTTGAATTTTTGCTAGTCAGAGAGAGTTATCCTTTATGTTTGAGGAATTCATGGCCTTGTCAGGGGAAAGATGCTATCACTTATAATTTATTTATTTGTGTTTTTGGAAGCAAAATTATTATTGTTACAAAATGAATCTGAAGTCACTTAAAAAAAATAAGAACATTTGTCTTTTGCCTGTTAACTTGTGTATTAAAGTAGTTGAGTCTTGCTTCAAAAAATTCAGAGGACAACTATAAAGATATTAGTATTACATAGGCTGAAAACATACAGAGATTGGGAAATTGGGTAAAGAGTAAAGTGGGAGTGGAATTCTGATAAAGACCTGGTTACTACATGAAATGCTCATGCCATTAGATTCCATATAGGTACTGAAAGAGTATTATAAATTTGACTCTGAGTTCCCATGTAAAGCTGAAAACATGGTTACTTATAAGGGTCATGGTGAATATAACCTTTACTTTTTTTTTTTTAATTAAATCTTTATTATTCAGATTATTACATTTGTTTCTCTTTTTTTCCCCTCCATAGTACCCCTCCACCCAGCTCCCACCCTCCCTCTGCCCTTAGCTCCCTCCCATTGACCTCATCCATAGGTGTATGATTTTTGTCCAGTCTCTCCCTGTATACCCTTCACCCCTTTCCCCCTAAGAATTAACAGTC